>ML414467.1:0-17977 GCA_005239525.1 Nicotiana knightiana | reverse complement strand
TTGTGATTTATATGATTATGATATTCATGGGGTTTACACCCCGACACTCGAGTCTTATGTCTCGGTTCATGTCAGATGAAACGTGTCTTGTGCTTACACTCTTTAAAACACTGATATTTTAGGGATCTACATACATGAACAATAACTCACATAAAATCAATTTTTATGTATAATTATTACAAAGACCAAGTCTAACTCTTTTCTCTAATCATGAAGTTAAGCTTAATTTTCAATTCAAAATGTGCACATGCATGTGCAAGTAGAGAATATGGATAAAGCTGCAAACATTACCATTTTGACTAAAGTTGGATCAATAGATTTTTGGGAGAAGCATCGTTATAGGAATTTGACCCTTTAAACATGAAAATTGGGCATCAAATCCATTTGTCCAGCCCCACTAAAAAACCAAGGTCAATCATTTATATTTCAGAACACAGGTCGAATTTTGACGTCTACAGAGAACAACAAAACAAAAGAAAATAAAGGACGCATTTTGAGCTCTGCTAAGACCCTAAGTTATATATATAGTGTTAACAAAAAATTACTCTATCAGGTCATCCAAAGATACTTATTTATAGGTAAGCATTCCTAAAATGTGAGATTTTATAGTCTTGAAGATAAGACAAGTGACCTATTACAATTGAAAATATGATCTGATACTGCAAATTTTTTTTTTTACTTTGATAATGTATATAACTTAAACTCTTCTGATTATTACTGAGTGTCGATGTAGATGACACACTTTAGACTAGCCACACGGTGTATTATTATGGTGATGTCGGATCCACAGTAGAAGATAACGGTTCAGTTGAACCAGAAATTTTTGTGCAGACCTTGTATATGTATTGAGAAATTCACTAAATATCTACAAAAATGTTAACTATTAATCCCGTTATTATTGTATATTAACTTAAGGTTGATGTAGGTGAAAGTACAAGGAGGGAGTGGGGGGAGGGGAGGGAATTGTCGATTATTCTATTTGTATCCTAAGTAGTTGACAAGTTTACCAATTAGTCAACTAAGAATAAAGGCAGAATCTAAATGAAAGCAGAAGTAAAAATGCAGGAATTAAAGACAACGGATTTTTATACTCATTAAGATTCAATGTGAATCCTACTTCCAATCCCCTTGGGTTGCAATGGTGTTCTCTTTCGAGTCTTTAAAGTTTCTTGATACAGGAGGGTTGGTGTTGTTATATACCAACAACTTCGTCACTATATTACTTCTTTTCTCGCTTCCCGATACAATACCTCACTAGTGGTTTTTCTCTTTCTTCTATCCCTAGTTACACAGGAGATCTAGAATAGACTACAATGCTTGTATGGAGTAGAACAAAAATATTGATAGTGTTTCGATCAAAGTATATCTCTTCCATGCCGGTACAAATGTATATTTATACTCCGTTAAGTCTTTTTGTCTTGTGAATCTTGAGAAACTACAAATCGAAGGTAGTTGATCTCAGAAAGAATTGTAGAGTGATTCTTTCCAAGAATAAGGTATTGCTTCTGTTTATTTGCCTTGACTTGTGGTCTTGATTGGATTTTTCCTTTGTTGGCAGATATTCCCGTTATTTGAAGTATCAAATCAGATCCCTTGATTCCGTTAATAGTGTCCTTTGATGGAGGAATCTTCGGTGCATAGTGTCGTGACCTTGATTTACTTATATTAAGGTCCTTCCTATAGTATCCTTCCTTAAGTTTCTACCAAATCCTTGATTGATTTTGCATTTGAATTTTCGCTACTCCTTTTTTTTTTGTCTCAAATCTTCAATGCTTCCTTTTAATTTATTAGGGATTATTTCTACACGTAAAGAATGTGTTATTTTTCATCATTAAAATAAATGTAGATATAATAATGTAACGACCCGGCCGATCGTTTTGAGAGTTATAACCCCGTTTCCCCCATTTCTGCTTCCTTTTGTATTCTTTAGTTTTATTTTATCGTATCGTGTAGGTTGGTTCGGGTCCGGAGTGGTTTCGAAATGGAATAAGACACTTAGTCTCCTATTTAGAAGCTTAAGTTGGAAAAGTCAACTAGATGTTGACTTATGATTAAACGATCTCAGATTTGGATTTTTAAGGTTCGGTTAGCTTCGTTAAGTAATTTTTGACTCAGGAGCATGTCCGGAATGTGATTTTGAGATTCGTGGTAGAATTAGGCTTGAATCGGCGAAAGTTGGAAATTTGGTGATTTTGGTCGGCAGTGGTAAACTAGCTATCGGGGTCGGAATGGAATTTCAAAAGTTGGAGTAGGTTTGTAGTGTCATTTGTGACGTGTGTGTAAAATTTGAGGTCATTCGTACGTGGTTTGGTAGGTTTCGGCGTCGTTTGCGGAAATTGAAAGCTTAGAAGTTCTTAGGCTTGAACCGAGGGTAGTTTGGTGTTTTAATGTTGTTTTGAGTGTTGCAAAGGTTCGAAAAGTTCGTATGTTGATATATGACCTGTTGGTATTATTTGTTGAGGTCCCGAGGGCCTCAGATGATTTTTGAGTGGTTATCGGATCGATTTTTGGACTTTGGGAGATAGCTGATTCTGCTGGTTTTTGAGGCTGCTGGTGTTTTCCGCACTTGCGGATGGGGAGCCGCAGGTTCAAGGTCGCAGATGTATTTGGTGAGTCGCAAATCCGGATTTAGAGGACCTAGGCTGGTTCCGCAGGAGCGTAGAATTGGTCGCATCTACGAGCCCGCAGATGCGAGACCGGGGGAGCAGGTGCGGAAGGGAGATATTTGGCCAATTCCGCAGAAATGGAAAAGATACGCAGGCGCGCGTCCACATGTGCGGAACCTGGGGCGCAGGTGCAAAATTTGAGGAATTAAGTGATTTTCGCAGGGCGGTTCCACATGAGCGGATATTTGGTCGCAGGTGCGAAAGCCTTGGGCAGAAAATATAAAAAGAACACTTCGTGAATTTTGGTCCATTCCCACCATTTTCAAGTTAGTTTTTGGAGCTTTTGGAGTGATTTTGAAGGGAGATTCAAGGGGTATTCAGTGAAGTAAGTTTCATGAGCTCTAATAATCCTATCTATGGTGATTTCAGTTGTTTAATCATTTAATTAGTGGAAATTAGGGGTGAAAATGAGGGGTTAGGGCTTGGGATTTTGGAGAGTTTGGTGGGAGGATTTCAGGGATCAAACTGTGTCGGATTTTGATAAATTTAATATGTATGGACTCGTGAGTGAATAGGCTTCCAAGTTTTGTAAATTTTGTTGGATTTTGGGACGTGGGCCCGGGGGCCGGGTTTGAGCCAATTTTGGGTTTGGGGTCTAATTTTATAGTTTTTCTTGTGGAATTCATTCGTTTAGCATAAATTGATGGTATTGTACTGATTGTGAATAGATTCGGAGCATTTGGAAGCAAAATCGAGGGGAAAGAGCATTGCAGAGTAGAGATTTGATCGGTTTGAGGTAAGTAACAATTGTAAATCTAGTCCTGAGGGTATGAAACCCCGAATTTTGTGTCATGTGACTATTTTGAGGTGACACACATGCTAGGTGACGGGCGAGTGGGCGTGCACCGTTTGGGATTGTGACTTGGTCCCTCCCGAATCAACCATAAAGTTGTATATTCAATTGAAGCTATATGATACTTATGTATTTTACAAAGAATCTCCGTAAATCAGGCTGGATGCCATGTTTAGGCCTTATGACAGGGTTGTTTGGAATCTTAGAGGTTTTTTCTTTCTATCCTCTCATTATTTTTGATTGAAAATCTATACTCAGTCATGTTATACATATTTACTGCATAGCTCAGCCACTATTACTCTATTTTTGATGCATCATGTAATGTTGTTTGGCTGAATACTTTGATATCCGAAAGCCCAAGGTGCTGCAAAGGTTTATGACTGAGTAAGGGCGAGGGCCTGATTTGTGAGGATATTTTGAGATCGGGTTGCACGCCACATCATGTTTGATATAGGCTGATGGCCTAATTGATTTATGCCATGATTGTCTTGATATAGAGCTTGGGATGAAGGAGCCCCTCCGAAGTCTCTACACACCCCCAGTTAGCATAGGTACCTACTGAGTGCGAGTGCCGAGTGCTGAGTGACTGGGAGGCATGAGTGATGGTGAGGGTTGCCTGAGGGGCTGTATATGAGTGACTGTGAGGTTTGCCCGAGGGGTTGTATATGTGTGATGCTTTGCCCGAGGGGCTGATTATGATCTCATAATTGTTGCTCACCTTTGCATTGAGCCTTTGTTTGAAAACTGTTGAAAGATGTCTTTAAATGAATTCACTAGAACTGGATTTAAACGAGTTGATTTGATTCAAACTCTGGTTTTAAAAGCATTTCGTATTTCGCTGAGTTTTTGTGATATGAAATTTTCTTGCATTACTGCTCCTCACTACTTCTCAGTATTTATTTACTATTGTTACTTACTGAGTTGGCATAATCACGTTACTCTCTGCACCTTGTGTGTAGATCCAGGCGTATCTGGACACGGTATCACATGTTGACTATTCTGGTTGCAGATTTTCTCGGAGATAGCAAGGTAGCTGCCTGGCGATCTGAGCCCTGACCTTCTCCCTCTTATCTTCCTTTAGTTGTTTTTGTTACTTTCCAAACTATGTTAGTCTCGATGTAGTCATACAAATATAAGTAGATACTCATTTCTAGTGACACCCCGATGTGGGGCTTTTCTTTTCCGCACTTTTGTTTTTGATTTGAACTCCTTTATGAAGGTTTTATATTTAATAGCTTTGAGATTATCTTTAAAATGAAAATATCGATTTGTTCTAGAAGTGTGTCGGCTTGCCTAGTACCACGATAGGTGCCATCGCGACATGGTTAAATCTGCGCCTTGACAAGTTGACATCAGAGCCTAGGTTACATAGCTCTGACGAGTCATTAGCAGGTGTAGTAGAGTCTTGCGGATCAGTGCGGAGACATTCATACTTATCTTCGAGAGGCTGCAGAACCCTTAGGAAGAATCTCACATTCTTGAACTCATGGCGTGCGAATCTGTTGATTCTGATAACTAAACTTCTATTGTTTCATTCTCTCATAGATGGTGAGGACTTGCACTACTAGGCAGGGTGACCAGCCACCAGTACCACAAGCCAGGGCCGGTCGAGGTCGTGGTAAGTGTAGAGGCGCAGCCCGCACAACAGCCGGCGTAGTACCTATAGACCCTCTAGTTGCTCCAGACCAGATCCCAGTCGCTGATGCCCCAGCGGGACCAGCTCATGCACCAACTGTGCCTATTGTGATCCCTGGCCTTCAGGAGGCCCTAGCTCATATTTTATCAGTATGTACTGGCCTTGCTCAGGCGGTCTCTATTTTTACGGCCGCAACTACTTCTCAGGCTGGGGGAGGCACTCAGACTCCCTCTGCCCGCACACCGGAGCAGGTTGTTCAAGGACTTGTTGTAGGTGCTCAGGACTATGTAGTTCATGTTATTTCTGAGGATGAGCTGCGTAGATTAGAGAAGTTAGGGAGACTCCAGTCTCCATCTTTCAGTGGTACAGAGGGTAAGGATTCACAGGGTTTCTTGGATAAGTGTTAGAGGATGCTTCGGACAACAGGTTTTCTGGAGACCAGTGGGGTCTCATTCACTACTTTCCAGTTCTCTGGGGCTGAATTTTGTTGGTGGGAGGTTTACGAGAGGCGTAGGTCGGTTAGCGCAGCACCCTTTACTTGGCAGCAGTTCTCCATTTTCTTTCTAGTGAAGTTTGTACCTCAGTCACGGAGAGAAGAGCTGCGCATGCAGTTTGAGCAGCTTCGGCAGGGTGATATGTTTTTGACACAATATGAGATGCGGTTCTCCGGTCAGTGGGAACCAACCAGATCGCATTGCTCGACAAATTGGTATGGTTCGCGGTGAGGAGAGGGTTGAGAGGGAGGCCAAGAGGCCTCGTAGTCAGGGTGGATTTCGTGGTGCTTTTCATGGGGGTCATTTTCAGCGTGTGGAGGCCGTCCATTGAGGCATGCTCGGTCAGCTTGCCCAGTTCACCCAGGTGCATCATCGGGCTATGGTTCTCATAGTTCTCAGCAGGGCCACTCATCACTTAGTGCCCTCTGTTGATACCCAATTTTTTCCTCATATTTTTAAAATATATATATACTCTCAAAATAGCATGCTTCCATTATTATTTAGTTTACGAACCTATACAAACATTTTCTATAATTTCCCATAGTTTTTGAAGCTCCAAATTAATTTATTTTTACATTTTTATTATATAAATATCTAATAATTATCCTTCAAATTATTTTGTGATGACTTAATCATCCAAATTTATTATTTACACTCACATGTATGTTTTATAATATTTTACTTCATTTTCTATAGTTACATTTGCATTTTTATGCTAATTGCACATTTTTGTAATAATAGCCTACACTTTGCAATTAACTGCATTTATTATTTTATTTAGAGTTAAAATAACTTTTTACATGTTTACACCCTTCAACTATTATTTTAAAGTACTTATTTTCTTCAATAATACTTTTAATACCTATTTAGCTATTTTATTAACAAGTTTTTCCTTAATTTATTTATTTTTTTAAAAAAGCTGGCCAAGTTTTTAAGCTAATTTTCGGACCAAAATGGCCCAACACCTAAGCCCACATCATCCCCCTCTCAGTATCCCAAACCAGCTAACCCGATCATGGCCCGTTTTAAACAACCCGCCCAACTCCCCTTTTGATCTTGGTCGTTGATCTCAAATGATCAACAACCCATAATAAATCCTACCTCTCCTTATAACCTCACAGCCCTAAACCCTAACCCATTTCCCAAACCGGCCGCCTCTAGATACTCTCGAACCTTCTCCCTCACCTCACAAACCCTAGTCGCCACCCCAAGCCTTCTCTGAATCTAGCTCGTCCATGGATTCTTACCATGATTTACTTACCTTTTCTGGATTATACCATTATTACTTGTCTAAACACGGTGTTTCTTAGTACTCGCCCAATTTTGGCAAGTATCAGTCTTTGAACAAAAGGAAATCATCCTTATCCTCCAAGATTTGCACAATATTTCGTCCTTATGCGTTCATAGCAAGGCTATGAGGTTCAGATTCCCTAGATCTCCAGCCAATTTATGATCCTAGTCAATCTAGGGTGTCCGGGTTTTTTCTCCTCATCTGATTCTAAATTGATTTATGTGTGTTCTTCTTTCCTTTTTATGTTTGGTTGACTTTATTTTCATACTTATGTGTTGGTTTTACCACTATATAAACCCCTCCCCCATTCCCTTTTTGGACTGACTTTAATCGTTAAGTTTCACTAAAAAATTAAAGTCTTTCACTCTGTTATTCTCTCACTCTTTTGTTCTATACTTTGGCTCTTGGACGGCTGAAATCCAAGGCCACTGGAATCCTATCTTTCGACTTTCCTTCGTGCGAGCACTGCCCTGGGTTCCTTTGAAGCCCTTGGGAACTTTGACGCACTAAGGTCCTGGGTTATACTGCTCTTTGTTGACGTCCAGAGAGTTTTGGACTCTATTCTTTCTTGTTTGTCTATTTGTCAATTAGTAACTAGTGAGTCCTTTAGCCTTTGTAATGTTAATTCTCCTTGTTCATGATCTGCATATTCATACCTCTGAAATTTCATATCCTAGTGTGTTTCTAGACTAATATCTATATGCAACCTTACTAATATCGAATCTGTTTTGGGATACGAACCTCATTAGCATTCAATTATACCTAAACTGCCAGCTCTGAGATATGTTTATGCTTAACTTGAACAGTTTAGACTCTGTTAGTACTTTGAATGTTTACATTGGCTTTGTGGCATCAGTTTGTTTCCTGCTTTGTCCTCGGTCCCTATAGTGATCGACTTGTATCTATAATGTTCCCTAATCTATGTTAAGACGTTCACTATAGACACGACTTTCTCCTATGGTCATTTTTATCACTCATTATATCTCTAGCTTGCCCGATTCTGTATTCCCTAGTAATTAGTTGGGGAATTTTAGAATAGCTTCTTAACTTGTGTTTCCCTTTAATGTTTGACACTGTTTTGCCTTATTGATGTGAGTTGTTATGTTTAACTTATGTTGTTTAGCATTAGTGCTCTATTTTTATCTTGTTTGGCATAATGCATCTTTGTATATTAGTTTTGTAATCCTAGAAGTCATAATCCCCTGCTTCCTACAAAATGTTCTCTGCCCAATATGCTAAGTGTGTGAACTTGTGATATCAGCATGTCTTTGTGANCATTTGAGACCCTTGTGAACTATGACACACTAGGGCTTGAGGTTCTATGGCCATTCTCTTTGCCACTAAGATCTGAGATATCTTTAACACCCAGTTATGCCCCCCTTCTGTATATTGAATGTGCAAATTGATTGGTTTCTAGATCATATGGTCAAACCTATAGCTGTTTGGTTTGGTTCTAATTCTCCTATGGTTTCTGGGCTATGCTGATGGATATAGTCCATGTGAGATCTAGGTTTGCTAATTAGTGGAGAAATAATTTAGTCGAACGCATGGAAAATGCTGCGTATCTCTTTTGGCCTGTCTTGGGCCTACTGTTGTTATTTGTACCACTTTTGTAATTACATTATTGGGTCTGTAATAATTCTATAATAAACAATTGGGGTATTAGTAAATTTGGGAAATGGGCATATCCTAATGCTTGCATGAAAAGGGTAGAAATCATGTCTATAGGATTTATGTGATCTATTTGCTATCTGACCTGCTATATGTGTCATTTAAGTTTCTTCGTGCACTATTAGAGGTCATATTATTAGGGAAATAAAACACTCACGTAACTGGTATACTATCAAATCATAAGTGTTCTATTTATTCTCATGTCTATTGCTATGTGTCGCTAGATAGCATGCCTATAGGAAATAATTTCTAATAACCGCTCTTCAATCTGCACCATGTTCATTAGATATCATGCCTATAGGATTTTAACTATTCAATTTGCTAATGCATCATATTGTCCATCTAGAAAGCATGCCTATATGATCTAAATGTATAAAAAAAATCAGTTCCAATATCCAACACTTAGAAATCATGCCTATAGGACATCACTACGCGCTCTAAAGTACTAATAATGGACTCTTCAAACGTTGTTTTATTGTTTAAGCCATGCGACTATTGAGCACGAGTAATTCTGAACATTTTTTATTGTCCCTTACTGTGTAAAACACTTAGAGATCATGCATATAGGTTCATTAACTTATGATATGTAGTCTCAATAAGCGACGTAGCAGCATCAGATACTCACAAACTGGTAATTGAGAAATCATAGGTCTAAAAATATCCGGCACTTCTAAGTCAGATCATATAAAAGCCATGTCTATAGAGCTTAAACGACTTCAATCTCCCTCAATTATGAAACTTCCTAATACCTAACATAGAAATCTGTTTGCGTGCCTTTGTTGTCTAATTGCAGAGGCTAACTTGAGCCTTTAACTGTATATAATTGAAGTCCTATTTGTTTTGAATTGTTGCTTAGTTTTAACATTTTCTGAGCAGCCTAAGTCAAGTCTAGAACTATCAAAAGTAGAGGTCCAATGCCTCCTTGACCATAGGTATGGGACGGGTAGTGCACGCGTAAGACACGACTTAGAATCAACTAGTGTGATTTAGGTAATAACTTAAAGATAGTAATCGGATAACAGGAGATGATAGTCTATGCCCGCTGAATAATATGAGTAACACCCCATCTCGAGGGAGTTATGAAGTATTATTTATGTTGCAAGGGGTGATCCTTTAGGCTAAAAAACTTAGGACCCCCATCTTGTTCATATTTACCTTTGAATCAAGTGTTTGTATTTATTCAAAAGTCTTTGATCTTTTTATGTCCCAAATATCTTGCTTTTCACTGTCTTTGTTTATTTGACTAATTTATATAATTCAAGTTCAGTCGGGACCCACAATTGTGGTCCTCGAAGAGTGCCTAACACCTTCTCTTCGAGGTAATTTCAAGTCGTTACCCGATCTTTGGTGATGCAAACTAGTCAAACCTGAGTTATATGCAAATAGGTGCCCTAACGCACCTTAAACCGTTAGGTGGCGACTCTCCTCTTTTATACTCCCTTAAAATAGTTGTCACATGTCGAAACCCGATTTCGCAAGAAAAAAGGGGCACGACACTCTTCCAATCCAGAGTACGTCCCGTGCTCCATCAGTTCAGGGCTCCTCCATGCCAGGTTCTTTTACCAGTTATCCCGGTGCTGGGGGTTCCCTTCATTCTTAGTCACCAACACCAGGGGGTTGTTTTGAAATGGGGAGTTTGGGCATATATGGAGGCGGTGTCTTCATCGTCATGGGGCTCCGCCTTAGCAGAGGAGTCAGCCATCGACTTTAGCACCAGTTAATTCACCACCCCGCCAGTCAGCTAGAGGTGAAAGTCAGTCTGCTAGGGGTCGCCCTAGAGGGAGAGGTCGATCAGGTGGGGGTGAGGCCCGTTTCTATGTACTCCTAGTCAGACCAGATGCTATTCCTTCAAAAGCTATGATTACATGTATGGTCCTAGTCTGTCACAGAGATGGCTCTATAAGATTTGACCATGGTTCCACATATTCATATGTTTCCTCATATTTTTATCATTTTCTGGATATGCCTCGTGAGTCTTTAGTTTCATCTATGCATGTATCTATTCCTGTGGGCGATACTATTATTTTAGACCGCGTATATCGATCGTGTGTGGTGACTATTGGGGGTCTGGAGACCTGAGTGGACCTTCACTTGCTTAGTATGGTTGACTTTGATGTGATATTGGGTATGGATTGGCTATCTCCATGTCATGTTTTTCTAGATTGTCACGCTAAGACTATGACGTTGGCGATGCTAAGATTTTCGAGGTTTTAGTGGTGTGGTTCTATAGATTATGTACCAAGTAGGGTGATTTCATACTTAAAGGCTCAACGTATGGTTGAGAAGGGTTGCCTATCTTATTTGGATTTTGTGAGAGATGTTAGTGTAGAGACTCCTACCATTGATTCTGTTGCTGTAGTACGTGATTTTTCAGATGTGTTTCCTGCAGACCTGTCGGGCATGCCACCAGACAGGGATATCGACGTTGGTATCGATTTGGTGCAGGGCACTCAACCTATTTCTATTCCACCATATCGTATGGAACCAGCGAAGTTGAAGGAGTTGAAAGAACAACTTCAGGAACTCCTTGATAAAGCGTTTATTCGGCCTAGTGTGTCACCTTGGGGTGCACCAGTTCTATTTGTTAAGAAGAAGGATGGTTCCATGAGGATGCGCATTGATTGCAGGCAGTTGAACAAGGTCACATTCAAGAACAAGCATATTTTCCTCGTATTGATGATTTATTTGACCAGCTTCAGGGAGCGAGGGTGTTCTCCAAGATTGATTTGAGGTTCGGTTATCACCAACTGAAGATTCGGGATTCGGATATTCTTAGGTCAACTTTTAGGACCCGTTATGGCCATTATGAGTTCTTCGTAATGTCTTTTAGGTTGCCCAATGCCCCAGCAGCGTTCACGCATTTGATGAACAGTGTATTCAAGCCCTATTTGGACTCCTTCCTTATTGTATTCATTGATGATATCCTGGTGTACTCTCCTAGATAGGAGGAACATACTGATCATTTAAGGATTGTATTACAAATATTGAGGGATGAGAAACTTTATGCAAAGTTCTCCAATTGTGAGTTTTGGCTCGGTTCAGTGGCATTCTTGGGGCACGTGGTGTCCAGTGAGGGTATTCAGGTGGAACCGAAGAAGATAGAGGCGGTGCAGAGTTGGCCTAGACCATCATTAGCCACGGAGATTAGGAGCTTTTTGGGTTTGGTGGGCTATTACCATCGCTTTGTTGACGTATTTTCATCTATTGCATCACCCTTGACCAAATTGACCCTAAAGGGTGCTCCATTCAGACGGTCGGACGAGTGTCAGGAGAGCTTTCAGAAGCTCAAGACTGCCTTGACCACAATTCTAGTGTTAGTTCTGCCATAATCATCAGGTCCTTATACCATGTAATGTGATGCCTCGAGGATAGGCATTGTATGTTTTTTTATGCATAAGCATAGGGTGATTGCCTATGCCTCTCGCCGGTTGAAGACCTATGAGAAGAACTATCGTGTCCATTATCTTGAGTTAGCAGCCATTGTTAACGCTGTGAAGATTTGGCATCATTATTTGTATGGGGTTCATTGGGAGATGTATACTGGTCACCGGAATCTACAACATCTGTTTAAGAAGAAGGATCTTAGTTTGCGTCAGCGGAGATGGTTGGAGATTCTTAAGGACTATGATATCACCATTTTATACCATTCGGGGAAGGACAATATGGTGGCTGATGCTTTGAGTCGCCGGGCGGAGAGTTTGGGGAGTTTAGCATACCTTCTGGCAGTAGAGAGACCCTTAGCATTGGGCGTTCAGGCCTTGGCGTGCCAGCTTGTGAGATTGGATATTTTTTACCCCAATCGGGTATTGGCTTGCGTGGTCTCTAGGTCTTCTCTTTATGATCGTATCCGCGAGAATCAATATGATGACCCCCACCTGCTCGTTCTTTTGGATAGGGTCCGGCGAGGTGATCCTAGAGATGTGACTATTGGTGATGACGGTGTGTTGAGGATGCAGGGCCGGATATGCGTGCCTAATATTGATGGGCTTCGAGAGTTGATTCTTGAGGAGGCCTACAGTTCCCGGTATTCCATCAATTCGGGTGCCGCGAAGATGTACCAGGATTTGAGACAACACTATTGGTGGAGGTGGATGAAGAAGGATATATTTGGGTTTGTAGCTCAGTGTCCCAATTGTCAGCATGTTAAGTATGAGCATCAGAGACCGGGTGTCTTGCTTCAGAGATTAGAGATCCCGGAGTGGAAGTGGGAGCAGATCACCATGGACTTTGTAGTTTGTCTCCCACATACTTTGAGGAAGTTTGATGCTATTTGGGTTATTGTGGATCGGCTGACCAAGTCCACACACTTCATTCATAATGGTAATACTTATACTTCAAATAGATTGGTTGATATTTATATTCGAGAGATTGTTCGCCTGCATGGTGTCCCAAATTCCATCATTTCAGATAGAGGTACTCAGTTCATATCACAGTTTTTAAGGGCCGTGCAGCTAGAGTTGGGTACTCAGGTTGAGCTGAGCACAACTTTTCACCTACAGACGGACGGACAGTCCGAGCTCACTATTCAGATATTAGGGGACATGTTGTGCGCGTGTGTTATTAACTTTGGGGGTTCATGGGACCAGTTTCTACTGCCCGCAGAGTTTGCATATAATAACAGTTATCAGTCGTGTATTCAGATGGCTCACTACGAGGCTTTATATGAGGGGAGGTATAGATCTCCAGTTGGATGGTTTGAGCCGGGTGAGGCTAGGGTCTTGGGTACAAACTTGGTACCTGATGCATTAGATAAGGAGAAATTGATTCAGGAGCGGCTTCGCACAGCGCAATCTAGGTAGAAGAGCTACGCGGACAAGAGGGTTCGTGATATGTCTTCTATGGTTGGGGAGAAGGTTTTGCTGAAGGTATCACCCATAAAGGGTGTTATGAGGTTTGGAAAGAGGGGAAAGTTGATCCCCCGGTTCATTGGGCCATTTAAGGTGATTCAGAGGATAGGGGAGGTGGCTTATAAGCTTGTCTTGCCACCAACTTGTCGAATGTGCATCCGGTATTTCATGTTTCCATGCTCCAGAAGTATGTTGGCAATCCATCCCATGTTTTGGACTTCCGCATGGTTCAGTTGGAGGGTGATATGACTTATGAGAAAATGATTGTCGTTCAAGTTAATGCTAAGGAATGAAACTTATTTTATAATGCAATTAGTGGAGAAGAGAACGGGAAAATTTCAAGTTGTGATACCGCCGAGGAAATGTGGGACAAATTGGAAGTTACTTAAGAAGAAACTAGCAAGTGAAAGAAGCTCGGATAAATCTATTGGTTCACGATTATGAACTCTTCCAGATGAAAGAAGGAGAATCCATTAAGGAGATGTTTGCAAGATTCAACGAAGTTATTAGCGATCTGAAAGCCTTTGGTAAACCATACTCAAGTAGTAATCAAGTTCAAAAAATCCTGAGAAGTTTTCATACAACATGACAGACAAAAGTAGTTGCACTCGAATCTTAAGATCTAGACAAACATTCATATGATGAACTACGAAAAGATCTTATAGCCTTTGAGAAAACCCATCTCAAGAAAACTCGTCAAGAAGAAAAAAAAGAAAATGGCTGCTTTCAAAACTACAACAGAAGGTCCTGAATGCTGATGACGATCCAAAAGCTCTTTGAAGAAGAAATTTTCATCGTGTCAAGAAACATGGATAGATTAATGGGAATACACAAAAACTCAAAGAAGGGAAGTATGTCATCTAAACAAATAAGGAAATACAAATTAACAAGACATAACTGACGAAAAATGCTTCGAATGCTGAAGATATGTCTATGTTCAAGCCGAATACCCAGATCTTAAAAGAAAAGTCTCTAGAGGTTTCAACAAAAACAAATCTTTCGGAAGCTGTAGTGATGAAGATAGTTCAGAACATGAAGACATAGTAAATCTATGTTTCACGACGATTTTGTAAAATGATATGAACAAATACTCTGGATGCTGGACTGATGAAGATACATCAGACGATGAATATAAAGAAGATAGTGAAAATTGCTTCATGGAATGAGGTGAAACAAGTGAGGTAAGACCTTATAACTGTGATAGATGTAACTAATTGCAGGATATGCTTGATCTTATCCTCAAATAGTCTCAAAAAATGCTAAATGAATTAAAGAGACGCAATAAGGAAAAGAAGGACTGGGTACTCAAACTTGAAGTATGTGAAACTAAAAGAGATGTACTTCAAGATGAGGTTTAGGAATTGCAAATGCACCTTAATGGCATGCGCAAGTCCACCAGTCACAGTTTTATCGAGTCTAACCAAGAGACTTACAAGTCAACTGGAAAAGAATCTTCTAGAACAGAGTCAACAACAACTAACAACATTGGTAGGTCAAAGACTGAACCAACCCATGTTTGTCAATACTGTAATATGGTTGGACACAAATATTCCTTCTATAGATTTCTTAAATCAAATGTCTGGGGATAGATTTGGAAACAAAAAAATATCCCTAATACTGGTATAACTAACAAACAAGAACCCAATCAAGTTTGGGTAACTAAAGGAAGGTAATAATCTTTCTTTGTAGGGACAACACAGGAAAAGTCAAAAAGGAAAATGGTATCTCGACAGTGCGTGTTCCAGTCACATGACGGACGACAGAAATCTCTTCAAAGAAGTTACCAAAATCAATGGAGGAAATGTTAAGTTTGGTGATGATTCAAAATGGCAAAATTTTCGGTACCAAAGTTGTTCCGTTTAATAACAACTGTGATATCACTGAAATTTATCTTGAAGACGGACTAAATTACAATATGCTAAGCATCAACAAACTATGTGATACTGAATATGAAGTGAAATTCAAGAGAAATGGATGTGCTATTAAAGATGAATCAGGTAAAATCATTCTTTCAGGAAAGAGGTACGTAAATGTCTATATTTTAGATTGCATTGATAATTTGCAAAGTCATATCTATTTTGCATCCATCACTGATGATCCCTGGCTTTGGCACAAAAAGCTTGGTCATGCCAGCATGCATTTGATTGAAAAACTCTCGAAATATTATTTGGTCATTGGTACTAAGCTAAAATACTCTAGAAACCATGTATGTGATGCATGTCAGCTTGGTAATAAAACTAGAAACTCTTTCCAACCTAAGGATATAATTTCCACTAGCGATCCTCTTCAAATACTACATATGGACTTATTTGGACCTACTAGAACTACTAGTATAAGAGGAAGAAGGTATGCTTTTGTTATTGTGGATGACTACTCACGTTTTAAATGGGTAATATTTCTGCCTCACAAAGATGAATCTCTAAGTAACTTTGAGATTTTCTACAAAAATATAGAAAGAGAAAAGGGGTACCTTATTTCGATTATTCACAGTGATCATGGAGGAGAATTTGAAAATGGAGCATTTGAGGAATTCTTCAATGATCAAGGATACACTAATAACTTCTCAGCACCAAGGTAACCACAGCAGAATGGAGTGGTTGAACATAAGAATAGAACTTTACAAGATATGGAAAGAACCATGATACTAAAGAATTCCCTACCAAAACACTTCTGTGAAGAAGCAGTCATCACATCATGTCACATTCACAACATGTGCTTAATTCGACCTATTTTAAAGAAGACTCCATATGCACAATGGAAAGGTAAGAGTGCCAACTGTGGATACTTTCATCCGTTTGGAAGCAAATGCTTTGTCCACAGTAACAGTAAGGATAATCTTGGTAAGTTTTACCCAAGAAGTAATGAAGGTATATTTCTCAGTTACTCTAATAATAGTAGATATTTTAGAATCTATAGTAAGCATACTTTATATGTAGAAGAATTAGTTCATGCTATTTTTGATGATAATAACTCTATGGTTGAGTAAGGAGATCTTGCAGGTGATGACGAGACCTGTCAAAATCAAGCAAAGATCAGTGAACAATTAATTTCAAAAGAATCTGCTGATAATGCAAATGAAATTCCACAGTCGACTAATGAATACGTCAGTGAGCATGATCAACCTTAGAATGAGTCGACTACTCAATGTACTGAAGCCGTACTAAACGAATGAAGAAGCGAACCTGAATATCCTTAGAAGTTTATCATTGGAAATCCAACTGATGGAATGAAAACAAGAGGAGCTCTAAATAAAAAGGCTAACATTATACTCATATCCCAATTAGATCAAAATAAAGTTGATGAAGCTCTGAAAGACTCAAGTTGGGTACATGCTATGTAAGAAGAACTTGATCAGTTTGAAAAAAATCAAATTTTGACATTGGTGTGCAAGCCAGCAAACACAACAATCATAGGAACACAGTGGGTATTCAGAAACAGACTGAATGAAGAAGGTAAGCTTATCCGGAACAAAGCAAGGCTAGTCTCTTAGGGCTACTCTCAACAGGAAGGAGTAGACTATGATGAAACCTTTGCTCTAGTTGCACGATTAGAATTTCGTATTTTACTAGCGTATGCTTCTTTTAAAGGTTTTAAATTATTTCATATGGATGTTAAAAGTTCGGTTTAAGATGACTTCATTGATGAAGAGGTCTATGTTAAACAACCTCCTATATTTGAAAACTCACAACTCCGTTATTGTGACGACCCAATTCCATTTTAGGACGTGATGGCGCCCAGCACCATTACTAGGCAAGCCAACAGTGAACAACCTAGTGAAATCCCATTTTAATAAGTTCTTCCAAGTAAATGTCTTTCTTTAATTTTATAGGTTTAGTAAGAAACAAATTTAAATTAACAAACGAAAGCGGCTAAATGTATATGACCATAAACAAGGATAAGACCAAAATCATAAGTCTACTAGTGTGTGCCAAGATCTGGTGTCACAAGTATGTGGAATACTAGCAGAATATACAAAAGACTTCTACTCTAATGTCTGAAATAGAATAGACAGAAAAGAATCAAAAGAGAGACTCCAGTTTCTGCTGAACGACTCAGAAGGGTAGCTCACCGTGTATTCTCAAACTAGCATTCAACCGTGTTGTCACGCCCAGACCTGGGGAGGCAAGGTTGGCACCCAATGTCGCACTGGCCCGAGCGAACCACTGTGTAACTCATGATCATTCGACCAAAACTAGAACATACATAGGTCGAGTTAGCTAAACTCATTCCTTTTGTAACTATCATGGGTCCACATGGCCACAACTCATAATGTACAACTGTAAATGGGAAAACACTGTATCACTGAACCATTTTTCTTAAAACATGAATACATATGGGTCGTCAAGGCCTCTGACATACTGTACAAAATGAACCTCTGTCTACAAAGCCTATAAAATTATTTGACATCAACTGGGACAGGATACCAGCCTACCCATAAGGCTGTAGAAAACTTCTGACACAATGACTCATAAACTTGGTTGTACTCCGAATGAGGTGGAGTCTTACCGATCCTTCACTGAAGCCAATCTCGTATACTATGAGGGCTCGTCAAGCTGTTTGTCTATACCTGCAGACATGA
>ML414461.1:75375-99272 GCA_005239525.1 Nicotiana knightiana | reverse complement strand
TATATATAGAGAGAGAGAGAGAGAGAGAGAGAGAGTTGCAAGACAAGAGTAATGTTCATAGAAGCTACTGATTCTTGAGATTTAATTAAAAAATCAAGCAACGTCAGGTGGCAACATATATGAATATCTTAATAAAGTTTAAAGGTAATGACAAGAGTGTAGAATTATTACCAATTTTGTGATGCGACAATCATAAAACCTGTAAAGAAAACCGTACCATAAAGAATACAAGGATGATGGGATAAAGATACGCTATTGTGCACTTATATATATAGAGTGCTGGGAAGAATCTGAAAATGCATGTATAAGAATTTGAAGAAGTTTTCTTTTACAGTTACAAAAAATTTAAATTCACGTATCAAGGCAAGCTTTAACATTTTATTAGGAAAAAAAACTGAAAGAAGAAGACATTCAAAGTGGGAGTAACTGAAAGAAGAAGAAATTCACGTATCTAACTTTGCACGAAGGAGCTTTCCACTCTTAGTATAATGATGATATGATTATCACTTTTAGCTCCCGGCAGAAACTATTTATATATTGTAGTCGAAAAAGTGTATAAAATTTATATATTTTTTGTATATAACATATTAAATGTATATATATATACAAAATATATATAACTTTTTATATATTTTTTCGGCTATTATTTTTACAGCGGCTATACAGTGTCACTTTCACTTGTTTTTCTTCGTTCAACCCGCTACAACATATTCGGGCTCGGCCAAATGTTCTCCAGAAAAGATCTTAAGTACAACTGTTTTTGTTTCTCCATCATATATTTTGGGGAAGTTAAAAATATTAACAGTCCCTATTTGTATACATATAGATTATACATGGCTACACACGAAGCGGCTCAACCAAATTTGTGGCCTTAAGCAAAACTTATAAAGAGGCCTTCAGCTTTTTTGGAAAAAAAATTCACATATATACTTTTATTAAAGTAAATTTTCTAAATTTTTAAGATGCAATGTCGTTAAAAGGTATTTATAATCGATTTTCTTTATATTTCTTTTTTAGTTTACAATTTAGCCAATTCATTTAAGTTTTCTTAAGACATTGTTTAAATAGCTCTGTTTTTGAGATTGTATTAAAGTTCAGTTCTTCTCCTCTTTTTTTTCCTTTTTGTGTGTTTTGAGTGATTTAATTTATATTTTTAGTTGACACATTTGAATGCTAATATTTAATAGATAGCAATATGCACCTATAAGCTAAATCAACCAGTGCTAAATTTAATTATAAGATAAGAAAAAGTTGGAATAATATAAATTGATTCAAGAAGTTAATAATTTGATATTACTATAATTTTACTGATTCAGTTTGCTTGTTGTAATGCTTGAAATAATATGAAAAGGAATATACAAAATTCAATTTATCCAATTCCCTAGCCCTTATTTTTCAGAGAATAGATAGCTTAACAGGAAGAAAGTAGGAAAGTATGCAGCACAAGTAAGGGAGCGCTTCCCTCTTGATGGACCTCAAGCAATGCGGATATGGATCCACATGGTTAAACAAAAAAATGATAGTATGACAGAATAATCATCAGAGGATGCAAATGATACTAATGTACATCAAGCCCGACACAATCCATTACTCAATTATGCAAAAACTCTCTGGAATATATTGGACAAAAATGAAGAAAGACATTTGTTTCATTCTCTTCTTTATTTTCTCCCATTCAAAACTATCCATGTTAGAAGTTAGTACCATCATCTGGTGTGAAATGCAAACTTCATCAGACTCCTCACTGTTAGTAGTAATGGTGAATCAGAACTGAAGATGATTTGAAATTTAACATAGGATGTTTGAAGAAAATGAAGCATACACATTTTTTATTGACAAAGAAAAAATAGAACTGCTTCTTGAATCCCGAGCATTCAAGGTGAGTATCTGCAACACCTTCTGTACATCCCGCGAGCATGGAATCAGCTACTAAGACGATTCTGGATTTAGATCATATAAGCCTTGTATTGTATGAACCACAATGTGAGCACTTGTGATAGAGCCAGTGAAAGGAAGCAGTTCCTCTCTTTTGACAATCATTGCATAGTATAACCTGTATATATGTAACCTTCTTTGTGTCACCAGGATTGATATCGCATTAACCCCTATTCAGAAGAATATTCATAAATGGAAACAGATTATGGTTTAAGTGAACCTGAATCTGGCCAGCATACTCCTCGGGAATTTTCTCCTGAGAAAGAAATGTATCTAACATCTCAAAGAGCACCTGAAATAGAGCACAAAAAGAGCTGCATATTCAATACAATCTTTAACCAAAAACCAGTTTAATGAGCTTTGATGTTCACCAGTTTTTCTGACCTTCATGTCCCCAAGAGTCTTGCTACAGATTGGGCATGTGTAATGCGTTTCAGTGTAGTCCTAAAATGTGTATTTAAGGAAAAAATATATAAGCAATACCGTCTGAAAGTTCCTTTAGTTTTAGTTAACTAAGAGAACTTTGCATGAGTTTTATACCTGAAAACATGTAGAGTGCATCAAATGACCACAAGGAAGTTGCTTAACAGGAGAGGCGGAAGTGAAAATGTACTCATGGCAGATTGGACAGTTATCCTCCAAGCACTTCTCTCTACATGTGTGAACAGAGAGAGCCTTTGACATGCAAGCATTGCAGGTCATGCAATGGAAGTATCCAATACCCAATCCCTTCCCCAGTCTGCACAAATTGCAGAATGGGCAGTGGTATATCTGTCTGTTCAAACAAGTTGTGCCAGAATTAGATTGTTGGAACAGACATAATGCGAGTCAACCAAGTTCGAAATAAATGTCTTTTTTCTGAATTACAATTTACAAACAAAAAGAGCTCCTTATTTGTCTGACCGCAGTTAGCCTCCAGCTTTCTTAATTGAAACACACGAAGAAAGTTCCACTTTTTTGATTCCTCATTTTGTGTCTTATACTCTACCAAAGAAACTGCACAAAGAATTAAAATAGAACTTTTTTGAATAAAGACTAAAAAGCAATTGATGGACCTCTGAATCAGTTCTATTTAGAGGTAGCCCGCTCAAAAGTGAAAGTTCTGTGGCTACTGAAGCCACAAATATATATAGTTGATCTCTAGATAAACTAACAGCACCAACTACATCTTTCTTTTTTCACCAATAACTTATCCTCTTAGGCATCATTTGCTATTTGGTATCACCAAATATTGCCTATAAGGACCCTTTATTCGACTAAAAGATTTCTCACTTTAAGCCTTTTCTTTGAGACAACAGTCATGAAGAAGCAATCTACAAGATACAGTCTATGCAGTTAGTTCCATTAATAGAAATTGTGGTTCTATAGCCCATCCATAACTTCTTAAACATATTCATCAGTAATTTGCAACTTGGATGCATATCCTTGAGAAATCAACTTCTATACTTTCTTGAATTCGTTTGATACTGTCAAAGACAAAAGTCTTCCATATATAATCTATCAAATTTTCCATCGAAGCACTAAGGGTTTGTTGAAAGGAGAAAAAATTTCAACCAGAAGAACGTAAACCCGATTTTCTCACCTTTCATCGTCAAACACTTTGCAAATTCTGCAATAGTATTTAGCCATGGAGAAATTGTTGCAAGAGAGAGATGAGCAATTGGGACGGAGCGGTTGTATCTTCAAGCATACCATGCACATCATTTGGGTGATAGATTTTCTGCAAGCATGTCATAACCAGAGTTGGGATATGTCAAGCAGCACAAAAAAAAGGAAAGTCTTGAAGTTACCAATAGGCAAGGAGACCAAGTGCATCCCGCTCACACCTGTCCAGACAATGATCAGTAATTTCATCGTGACACCGTATGCATGGGAAAAGCTCATTACAACATGGAGCAAGTAGCTTGCAGTTTCTCTTGTAATGGTTGCAACCAAAAACTGATTCTTTTTCATCACGAAATGACGG
Organism: Nicotiana knightiana; assembly: GCA_005239525.1. Lineage (NCBI taxonomy): Eukaryota > Viridiplantae > Streptophyta > Magnoliopsida > Solanales > Solanaceae > Nicotiana > Nicotiana knightiana. The sequence continues at coordinate 95,371 of ML414461.1, read as the reverse complement.
ACCTCGACCAGTGATTTTCTCCTTATCCTTTGCAGTAGCAACCTCTGAATGAGACTTCTTCTGTATCAAAATCCATTGACTGAAAGAAACCCATATAAAGTCTAAATAAAAGAGGCAGAAGAAATATACTGAAATCTAGAGAAAAGAAGAAAGTATAGGTGCTTTTGCATTTATCTTCAGTAGTGGTGAAACCATTTATACACTTACATGTCAACAAATTGCCATTCCAAGGATTCTAGAACAAACGTAGTTCACCTTATAACATTTCAAAAACCCACAGGAAAATTGACTTTGTTTTTTCTAAGAGTCAGTGTGTAAACGCTCAATTCTTTGTGCTCCTGCATATCTCCATTTGTATTATCACTGTACATTCTAACATACATTATTTAAGTGCAGTCGTACAATTTTGGGAGCTATTAAAAGTTCTGGAAGACCCTTAGAAAAAGATGAACAATAAAACTAGATAATGCAGACCAAAAACTAGATTATGCAGGAACCAGGTTTCTGATTCTCTCTGCTTTGTGCCACATTTGCCAATCTAGATCCAATAGCAAGCACTGCATGGAAATCATGCTAAAACCAGGATTAGAGACTGAACTGATGATGTACATGTATTGTGCACTTATTCAGTTAACTGATACTAGTAAATATGTTACCATATATAGCTGCTTCCAAGAAATAAATCAAACAATAGAAGCTGAAAATGTACTTGCCTCATTAGCAAGCTCTGCATGAGGTATGATTTCTTTTTAGAATCCAAAGAGGAATCGCATGATACTCTTCTTACTACGTCGACCAGCTTGTCTTGAGTCAGCATTCGATCTTGCTCCTTTTGCCTTGATTGCTCATATAATTTTATATCCTGGCAAGTTGTGTCTCTCCGATCAGCAATGTCAATTGTGTCGTTGCATCTCTTCTTGTCAACCTCAGTAAAATGCTGTGTTCTATCTCTGGATATATCGACATTTTTGTTCCCCTTGGCATTCTGGGTATTATCTGCAACTAAAGATCCAGATTGATCAAAATTATGATCAGCACACTCTGTCAGTGAAAAGTTCTCCCCATTTTCGGGGCAGATGCTTGGACTCCTGAAATCATCTCTTGACAGATATTTAGACACAACTTCTAAAGGATCAATAGCCAATGAAGGAGAAACCTTCGATCCTTTATCGGCATTTACACTCTCATCTTTATTTACACCTTCCCACCACTCCCCCAGCCACTCAAAAAACTTTGTATTTTTTGTGGCTTTGCGCCAGATTGACATGATGCCATGCTGTTCTTCTGGTGTTAGAGATTCTATCAACCAGGGAATCATCTCTTGTAGATTCTCCGCTTTTGTTCGTCCAAGGATGTCTCCAATAATCTTTTCTTGTTCCTCAACAGAAAAGTGTTCTTTGAATAGTGGCCACAGTTCAATTTCTTCACGGTAGATGTGGTCAGTGAGTGTTTTATGCATAGTTATGCATGTATCATGGAGATTTAAGCACAACTTTTTATATTTCAGCTTATTACTGTCAACCATGTCCACATCACCTTGCAAACCGTTGATCTCATTTAAGATGACAGAAATTTTGTTGAATTGCTCAACCTCCAATTTATGGTCAATACCATATGAATGGCTGACATTCTGGAGTTGTCCCTTAGATTCCAAGGCAGGAAAGGCAATTTCATCCTCGGACTTACTATGTAGCTGGTATAGAAATTGTACGAGATGGAACCGTCTTTCAAATTCAGTAAGAATTCCAACATCTTCAGCCAAATTAACCGACAGAGCTAGAACATATTGCAAATCTTTTTTCAGGGCCTTGTGGAAGAAATGGAAAAAGTCAATTGGATTTACATCAAGAGATTCAAGACTGTAAAATCCCATACCATCAGCAGCAGTTTCAGTAAGGAAGCATAAGTTTTTTAGCGAGTCCGAGAAAAATATATGAAGATTAATCCCATTAGAATAAGGTGTATCATGCTTATTATTTAATGTCATGACTGAATTTGGTCCAAGTAAAACAGTCTTAGATCTATCAGAGGATTGCATTTCCGAGTGCGAGGAAGAACTTCCAGAATTCTTACTCCACTTCTCAAACAAATAGCTTCTGCTACTGAACATTTCTTCCAAATCTTTTCTAAACTTCTCAACAGAGATTTTGCCAGAATAACCCATCCGAACCCACTCATATAAGAGAGTAGCAAAGGACTTGTTAACTACAGCAGATCCTAACTTTATATTGTTTAAAATCACCTTGGATTCATCCTCAGATAAATGAGCAGAGAACCAAGTAATCATGCACTTTAGCAACCCAAGTGGCAACATATGCAGGCTCATGTACAATGACCAGAGCTGCAATTCATGACTGCAGGTCTCTCGAATGAACAGAAAAACCTAAAAGAAACCAGGGGAACAAAAGTCAACATGAAGTCTAATTTCTAAATACTTGGGGAACACCTTAACTGTGAGGAAGTAGCTGAAAAAGTAAAAATAGAATCTTTATTAAGAGTCTATTAACAAAAGAAGTCAATTAGTCCATAATAATTACACAAAGGCATGTCTTTCACCTGTAGTAAAACTACAGCTGGAAAGGCAACATACCTGTGTTTCTAGAAACTGCAGTTTTTTTTTTATCCTCGCGACAAATGATTCCAGTTCTTGGCAAAGCATATCTATGAAAACTCTTAATTGCATCCCCTCATGCAGCTTATGATAAAGCAATCTCTGCAGTTCTTCAATTTGACTTCTTTCAATAAATTGTTCATGAGAAGTAGAAGGAGCATTCTTGGTCAATTGATCTACCAAGGGATAGTAGATTTGATCCAGTGCATTGCTGTAAATTAAAGCAATACTCAGAAAAACAAAAAACAATAAACATGAAATAATCTTATGAACCGAATTTTGAAATGATAAATCAGTATCCCAGCATGTCATTTTTTTGAGCATTTGACAAAATACATTAATGTTTAAGGGAATAAGATCACATTGACTTTTCATCAAGTACAAGAATTTAGCTGAGAAGTTACTGATTGAGCATGGCCTACTACCTGTAGAATGTGAACACATCTGCAAAAAACTTCAACTGGGTAATTACTGACGACAAGGTTGAAACAGAAAGCGAGCTTCTTAATTGATATAGCTCCTCCACAATTACTCTTAGATCTCGTGTAATAGCAGCATGCCAGATGTGCAAACCATCAATTGGATTCTGTCCTTCTGAAGCCTCCAGCTGCTGCTTTTCCCTGCACTGAACCATCAGCACATCCAGTTCAAATATGTACTTCATATTGGCTGCTCCATAATGAAATTTAGCTCCTCCTCCATATTTTTTGCATGACCAGAAAGACGATTCCTTGTTATCATCAAGCCATGAGATGAACACCTTCAAAATTTGACACAGACTAGTTAGATTGAGGACTTAGGACTCTAAACTTAATAGTATACAGCAGTTGAGAAATTACTTCAAATATACCTCTTGAATAAGTTTGTCTTCAGGTAAGACTAAATGTATGAAATTCAGAAAGTCTGCCTTTTCATCTGAAGAAAGACTAGCTGTTAGCCATGGCATAAAATCCTGCAGTATCATTAGAGGAACACTACATAGGTACTGCCAAACAAGCCTAGCCTGCTCTTTGGAAGTGAACTGCTGCATCATCAAAGGAAAAATCTGCATGGAAATTTTAGTTGCTAGAGATTTCAGGAAAAAGAGATTACATAAAATAGGGAATCTTCTTTTAAGAATGAATAACATCTTCTTTGAGCACTCGACTGTTTTAAGTCTATCAGCAAAACTTTGAGATAATCTCACGTTTCAGCTAAATATAGAGCTAATTTACTACGCATGAATCTGTAATAAAAGTCCACGACATCAACTATGCTTCAATCCTAAGAAAGCAAGGTCGGCTATATGAATCTCACTGTGGATGTCGCTCCATTTAAGCCTGTCTCAGTGCAATACTATAAAAACTTAGTTTCTCTAGCAATATACTGGCATATAAATATCTTAGAAGACTAAATTAAGTGATAGAAGTATTTCAAAAAAATATGAAGTCTCTGAATTGCTTTCACCTTTTATTAACCGATGCTCTCGCTTCAACTGCTACTGGATAGCGCACAAGAATTAAAATTTCAGTGCACTTTGATTGAGAGAAAAGAAAATTGTTTAATAAATTAATATGTACACAGAAATGAGAGGTTGAGTAGCATATTTTTCGATCAAGAAATAAGGACCAAACATACAATGGAAAGAACTAAAACGGTTCCTATAGGGAGAAAAGATAAGAATATGTAAGATATACTTCCTAATATAGTTATCAACAGATTATTTAACAATCCCTGCAGTAGGAATTGCCTAAGATTTCATCTCTTGGTGACAATCCTGATTTTTTTGGGCATGCAGTGTCATACACTAATAATTCACCCCGCTTCTGTAATATTAGAAAGATATCATATCAACTCGCACATCTCACCTTCTCCGTGCTTGAAATAGAGAAATCACAAATCATTCTATCCAAATAAGCAATAGGGGGTCTCAAAACTAATAGAGGCCTACGAGCGAGAAATTGATTACAGTTCAGATCAAAAGTAGATAAGATTTGGTGAATACCTGCTCCTCTTCTTTCAGCATGTGCTGAGAAATTGTTGTCTGAATGGTACCTATGCTACATGTAAGTTCATTAAATTGCATGGAAACCTCCTCTTTCTCCTTTTGTAAGCGATCCAAGCAATCGAAGATGGAACTGAACAGATCATCTATACTATTGTGCTCAAGTGAATATGTGAAAACCACATTCTTCACTTGTGCATCTAGTGCTTGAAAAAGGACCTGTCAATGTTAATAATCAAAATTTGGAAAAATAGATGAAACTTGAAGGAGGAAATTGAAGTCGTAAGTAGATGAAAAAACAGAAAAGACAGTGATATTGGTGATCAACAAAAATGAATACATCTCTATTTTGTTCAACTGTGCTTAAGTTCTACCATTTCATTCCTATGCACTCATGGCCTCTCTTTGAATCTCCTCGTGAAGTTAAAGCTTCAGCAATAGGTAATATCTTAACAAATGCCAATGCTTTTATCAAAACTTTAAGTAAGCTGAGTATACTGCTGAAAAATGGCATTTCTTGGTGAAACTATCCCCTAGTATCTTTCTTTTTTCTCAATATGTGCAGTTTGTTTGTCGCTTTTTCTTAAACATTACTAACTTAAACCAGAAAGTTGCAATTTGAAACAAAAAAAGTACAGAGTCGATATCAAATCACTAAATTTACTAAACTGACCTAATTTTCAAGTTACTAATCCACGGCTATATGTAGTTATTTCTAGGTGCAGGAGCGGAGCCAGAGTGTGGGATGCGGGCAGAGGCGGATCTAGGATTTAAGTCCTATGGGTTCAATTTTAATGGGTTAACATTGAACCCATTATATTTTTAAAGTTATGGATTCATATCTACTATTTTGGCAATTTTAATAAATTTTTACTCTGCATCGAAAGTTACGGATTCAGTTGAACCCGTAGGTAGTGCACTACATCCGCCTTTGGATGCAGGTTCGGCCGAACCCAATAGCTTTTGTTCAAACCTTGTATTTGCCTTAAGAAATCCACTGAGAATGTATAAATTATTAATTTAGTATCCAGTAACTTAAAAGGATCACCATTCCGAACCCACAATGTTTGAATCCTGGCGGATAGGTGACCACATAGTGTAAATATTCACATGATAACAACAAACCCAGTGAAATCGCACAAGTGGGATCAAGGGAGTACCAAGATCTTACTCCTACCCTAGAAAGTTAGAGAGGCTTTTTCCGACCCTCGGCTCAATTTTAAAATTGAACACCCAAAGGTGTGGCCTAGTGGTTAATAAAGTGCGTGGAGACAACACGGTTATGTTTTGTTTTGAACTTTAGCTAGACGAGGGTCTCAGAATTCAAGGGTTTAATTACCTCATCTTCAGCAGCGCAATGGTACTTATATACAAGCTTCAAGAAGTGAAAGCGCCGGCTAAGTTCATCCACTAGTTCACCGCCGTGAGACGCCGTGTCCAAGGCTTCAAGCGCTATACGACGAATCTGAGCAAGCTCAACATCAACAGCTTTATGAGAAAGAACGAAAAAGAGAATAGGTGATTCAATCAATAATTTCACATCAGCAAGATTAGAATAAGAAGAAGATGGCAAGGCCATTGCATCATCATTCTTCTTGGATTCTCCAATACCAGCCATTTACCACCACCAATCATGAAAATTGGCAACTGAAGCTTCAGCATCGGAAATTAATGGTCAATGGCATATAATATACTACTAATTAATATTAATTTGTTTCTTTGGCTCTTAGAGTTGTGGCTTCTTTGGTGCCTCTTCAAGTTCAAAATCTTTATTTGTTTATTTATGGCTTCTACTATACTTGTGTAGTAGTATTTTATTTGTTATATAATATTATTCTGATTTTGGTGTGAAGCTAACCTAACGACTATTTAATCTATTCTTGGCGCCATGCCTGTGTTATGTTGACATTTATTTCATGTAGTACCACACATCACAGACTTCCTGTACTATTTTCCATGTCATCTGCCACGTTACATAAGGGATTTTCCCAGTTTCCACCTCTGCCTACAAATTAATCTTCTTCTTTTTTTTTGTAATCTAGAAATTTTGAGAATTCGAAATTTAGTACATAATAATCTTGTTTCTTTATCTTTTTCTACTTGCGTATAAAGTTTTTGTATACAACAAATCTACACGTGTTACACTCTTATTATTAGACTGAAACCTTATGAACCCTAAAAAAAAGTTAGTACCTAAATTTTCACTTTAATTATCCTATATTATGTTTCCATTTTTCGTTTGAGTAGCTATCACTTTTGAAATGGTCATCTCTTTTATTAAATTCGTAGTACCTAATCCAATGTGTGCTTTATCGTTCTTTTTTTTTTACTGAACAATTTTCACTAAAACTTTTGCCCTTCAGCAACGTTTTGATGGAAGGCTATGCTAAATAATTTGTTGACCATTTTAAGCGTCAAAAAAAAATATTTGTTAAATATTTACCTTAAAAGAATACACAAAACGTGTAACTCTTTATTTATTTATTTTAACACTTCTTTTTTGTTGTCTCTTATAAAGATTATTAAATTATTTTTATTTAAAGAATCTTTATCTCAAGAATTCTATTTTACCTTTAATGAAATATTGTTATAGGAAATAAAATGGCAGGTTGAAGATCATTAGCTAGTTAGGATACATTTAGTATCTTGTATATTTTGAAATTATAGATAAACTAATTTTTTTTTTCATGCACTAGTTAACACCATTTAGAATAAGGTCTAATAAAAATATTAAAGTTATGGTGCTATATGCGAAACTTAAAGAGTTTGACCTCTAATAATTAGGTACCGAAAATACAAATTTGCCTTAAAAAACTTTTGCAAAGGATATCTCTAAATAATAGCTTGATAAGTATATTTTCATCTAAAACTTGCAAATAAATTATCTTTAAACAGTTTCAGGAGGAAAACATGAATTTAATAAACTTTAAATAAATCTCCAAATGCTTGCCTTTCATATTTAATTAATCCCATGCTAACTCCCACTGAGCACGTGCTGTCAACGTGACCACACAAGTTCCTCTCGTGCTCATCTTTTGAATTTCTGACTGTATAATTAATGTGATCATACTGACAATGTAAAATACAAGCTATTAAATTATTATTATTGTTGTTATTATGATTTTGTCCAATCATAAATTATATATTTAGTCAATCATTTAATATACCCGACTATGATTTTCAATTCTCGTCATAAATTTTAAACCCCCGTCTGTCTACTTATACCATTTTTCAAAGTAAAAAAAAAAAAAGAATTCTATACCATGTACCAAATAGTTGACCTACGTACAAAATCCAAATCTGATTTATTATGATGTATCAAATCGTTGACCATCGTACAAGAATCAACATTGACTTAGATGTTTTTTTTTTGCTAGATTTCTGGAATGACATGAGCATGAAGTATAGTAATAAGTATGCATGCCATGAGATCGGAAAATTTGCAATATCTGGAGTGCTATTAGTCTTTATTCCCATTTTTTTAAAAACTTTGGCAAAGATATGATCAAGTTTTTACAGTTGAAATTTTTTCTAAAATGAACAAATTAGTGGCTAGTCCGGCAATTTTTTTTATGCCGGACTAGCAAATTTTGTGAATTCGACATAACTCGTAAAAAATGTGTACAAAAAATGATATTCACTCGCTGTAACTTACAAACTGTAAATTTTTATTGGACAGAATTTTTTAGACAATTTTGCCATAAATCATGACGAATCACCAGATGTGTTTCAGTATTGTGATTGAAAATTTTAGTGATTGTCAGAACTCCTAATCTTTAAATTATGGCACTTAAGGAAAATCTTGGACGGCATGATCTATACTTTTTGCTGCGCAATTTTCCCAAACCGTTTCTTAGCAGAATCAAAATATAAATGGTGATTTAAACAATTAAAAATTGCACTGATTGTCCTTCTAAGGGACCGCTCTTTAAATATTATCCCTTTTTTTACTTTATTGGGGGATAAGCTTCTTCCTCGCCAAGAAAACCATAGTTCTACAATATTAGAAGCTTGAAAAATCAAAACTTGAAGTAAATGATTGATTGATTATTATTTTTATTATTAAAATCATATAAATGTTAATAATTTATGCCTCAATCTTTAGTTCAAAAACTAATTTAGTATTTTTTTTTTTAAAATATCAAAATTACATTGCCGGTTCTTAGAAAGTATTGAGAAAGACAAAGTAGGTCTTCTTGATGTGGTGTTATTTGACTAAATTGGCGATTCAGGATTTTTTGTGTTGGTATGTGGAGACTATGTTTCAAATTTGATCATTTGGAGTAGCTTTGGGTGGTTTTATCCAAATTGAAATTGCAATTTCAAAAAATATATTATTTAACAACACAAACAAATTATGCTTATCGGGTAAACTTTGATGAACAATTTAATAGATAGTCAATTGCAAAATGACATCAGGTAGCCATTATAAAGGCTGTTATTTAGGAATTAGTCAGTGCGTTCTGAAATTCAGTTTTTCAGTTCAAATTTTCACGACAAAAAAGTCCTGAAATTAAGATTTTCTTGTTTAAAATTTTAGGACAAAATAAATACTAGTTAATCTCTAAATAGCATCCGTGAAAATGACTATCGGTGCACTTGCCCAAAATCCATGACAATCAATAAGCGTAAGTACGTGTGAGTCAAAAGGTCATTTTTTAAACATATTAAAAAATAAAGAGAATATTTAAAGATCATTCCTCTCAATTACCCTTAAAAAAAAGAATTAACTTAAATACCTGTTTATTCAAGCGTTTAAACTTAAAATAGTCGGTGTATGTATTATATATATATATATATATAAACAATGAACCGACAAGCTATTTGTGTAAAGATTCCTAGAAAAAGTTTCTACCTCAATTGGTAATCCATCTGAATCACCAGCGTAATTTCTTGAGAAATTTTCAGAAACCACTATTGTTTATTGGCTATTAACTTCGTATAGCTACCATATACACAATTACTTCCTATATCTACCATTCAGTTGTTATGATAGTGTATTCGATGCATTCGCATTACTGTATTCATGAATACATCAGTAAAAAGCGCCTAAAATCAGGGTAGTCCAGCTATACGTGCATGTATACACATGTATTCGCGCCATATATTCATGAATACAGCAGGAAAAAGCGCCTAAAATCAGGGTAGTCCAGTTGTACGCGCATGTATTCATATGTATTTGCACTGTTGTATTCATGAATACAGCAGTAAAAAGCGCCTAAAATTAGGGCAATCCAGTTGTACGCGCATGTATTCACATGTATTCGCGACATGTATTCATGAATACAACAGCAAAAAGTACCTAAAAGTAAGGCAGCTCACATGTATTTGCTATGTTGTATTCAAGAATACAAAGTAAAAAAGCACCTAAAATCAGGGCAGTCCAGTTGTATGCGCATGTATTCACATATATTCGTGCCATGTATTCATGAATACAGTAACGGCAATCACCTTAAAAATAGGTAAGATAGGAAAAACATAATAGCGTATTTCATTCCTTATTTCATGCCTCAGTGGTAGTATATACCATAAGTACTTATTTTGCTATAAAATATAAAAGATAGCTATACAAAATAATATTTTAAAATAATTTTGATTTATAATAAAAATAGGGTTTATATCTTTGCTATAAGAGGTAAAATTTCCTAATTTCTTAAAAAGCCCAATAGATTGAGCCGGTCCAAACCCGATTTTGATCTGAATCTTTTTTGAGGAATTTTTAGAAACCACTATTGTTTAGTGGCTATTAACTTCCTATAGCTACTATATACATAATTACTTCCTATAGCTACTATTTAGTTGTTACGGTAGCGTATTCATTGTATTCGCATTGTTGTATTCATGAATACAACAACAAAAAGCGCCTAAAAATCAGGGTAGTCAAGATGTACGCGCATGTACATGTATTCGCGCCATGTATACAGCAGCAAAAAGCGCCTAAAATCAGGGTAGTCCAGCTGTACGCACATGTATTCACATGTATTCGCGTTGTTGTATTCATGAATACAGCAGTAAAAACACCTAAAACAGGGCAGTCCAGTTGTACGTGCATGTATTCACATGTATTCGCGCCATGTATTCATGAATACAACAACAAAAATACCTAAAATCAGGGCAGTCCAGTTGTACGTGCATGTATTCACATGTATTCGCGTCGTGTATTCATGAATACAGCAAAAAAAACACCTAAAATCAGGGCAGTCCGACTGTACGTGCATGTATTCGTGATGTTGTATTCATGAATACAACAGTAAAAAGTGCCTAAAATTAGGCAGTCCAGTTGTATGTGCATGTATTCAAATGTATTCGCGTCATGTATTCATGAATACAAACACCTTAAAAATAGGTATGTCCAATTGTCTAAGAGGGAGGAAAAACATAAATAGTGTATTTCATGCCTTATTTCATGCCTCAATGGTAGTATATACATGTGACGACCTGTCCGGTCGTCTTGAGAATTATAGCTCAAATCCCTTATTAACTGCTTTCCCCGTATCTTTTTCTGCTATTGTGACTTGCCGGGAGGTTTCGTTTTGGTTTTTGGACTGTTTTGGGACACAGTCCCTAAATGGAGACTTAGTCTTAGGAATTTGGTCGTAGTCAGAATTGTGTGAAGACGACTTCAGAATGGAGTTTCGTCAGTTCCATTAATTCCGTTAGGTGATTTTGGACTTAGGGACGTGTCCGAATGGCATTTTGGAGGTATGTAGCTCATTAGGCTTGAAATGGTGAAAGTTGAAGTTTTGGATATTTTCACCAGTAGTGAAATTTTTTATATCGGGGTCGGATTCCGATTCCGGAAGTTGGAGTAGGTCTATAGTATTGAATACGACTTGTGTGCAAAATTTGGGGTCAATTAAACATGGGTTGGTTGGTTTCGGCTTCGGTTGTCGAATTTGAAGTATCAAGTTCTTTAAGTTTGAATCGGAGGATGATTCATGATTTTAGCGTTGTTTGATGTGATTCGAGGGCTCGACTAAGTTCTTATAGTGTTTTAGGATTGGTTGGTATGTTTGGTTGAGGTCCTGGGGGCCTCGAGTTTGTTTCAGATGATCAACGGGTCATCTTTGGACTTTGGGAGATAGCAGATTTTTGGTGTTCTTCAGTTGCTCGTTTCCATCTTCGCGTTCACGAGGGGTATTCCGCGTTCGCGAAGAGAATCTGGGGCAGGTGGAAATTTTATGCTTCGCATTCGCGATGTTGGTCCCGCATTTGCGAAGCTCTAAGGTCATAGCCTACGTGTTCGCGAAGAGTGTCCCACGTTCGCATAGAAGAGATTGGTTGCTGGGTCCCAGGCCTTTATACCTATGCGTCGTGACGTTGGTCCCACATTCGCGTAGGGTTGAGTTGTGAGGCCTTTGCGTTCGCGACTAGGGTATCACATTCGCGATGTAGAATTTTTGGGCAAGAGTAAATTGCTCTTCGCGAACCCAAGGGGTATTCCGCGTTCGCGAAGAAGGGAGCACCTGGGAAGAATTTAAAGTTCAAAATCGAGGGTTTTGAGTTCATATCATAAAATTGAATTGGAAGCTCGGTAGAAGGCGATTTTTGGAGAGATTCTTGCGTGGGTGTTTGGGGTAAGTGATTCTTACCTAGTTTTGCTTAATCCCCATGATTATGTCTTTAATTTCATCATTTAATTAGTGATTTGGGGTGGAAAATTGGGGAAAAGTTTGAGAAAAGTTCTTAGGCTGAATTTTGGGATTTTGATAGAGATTTTGGTATCGGATTTGAGTAAATTTGGTATGTTTAGACTCATGAGTGAATGGGTATTCATAATTTGTGACTTTTACCCTATTCTGAGATGTGGGCCGGGGAGGCTTTTTGAGCAATTTTCTAATTTCTTGCTTTAACTTTGATTTCATTAGCTAGATTAGTTTCTTGTAGTTATATTTATGTTATGAAATTGGTTTTTGGCTAGATTTGGGTCATTCAGAGTTGGATATTCGTGGAAAGATCATTGTTACAGACTGATTTGAGCTTGGTTCGAGGTAAGTGGCTTGCCTAACCTTGTGTGAGGGAACTCCCTTTAGGATTTGGTATTATCTTTGATATGTGAGCGCCATGTACGTGGGGTGACGAGTACGTACACGGGCTAATTGTTGTAAAAACCTGATTTCTACTAAGTATCAACTTGTTTTCCTCCTTATTTGAGTTATATCAATATGTGTAGTAACCTGTTAGCTTAGAATAGCATGTCTACTTGCCCTAACTGTTTATTTGAACTCTGTGTAGCATATTTTAGTGAATTTCCTGCTTTCTTTGACTTGAACTTAGTCTAAACTATTGGTTTGCTTGTTGTAACTGTTATATCCGTTGATTGAGCTGCATATCTACTTTGGGACTACGGGACGGTATTCCGTGAGATCCACATGTACTGCATATTTACTTTGGGACAACGGAACGGTATTCTGGGAGATCCCCCTGTACTGCATATTTACTTTGGGACTATAGAACGGTATTCCAGGAGATCCCCCTTATACTATATATTTAATTTGGGACTACGGAATGGTATTTCAGGAGATCTCCCTGCACATTTACGTTTGGGATTACGAGACGGTATCTCGGGTGATCCCCTATTGTTATCTCTATGTACTGAGTTGTTATCTTCTATGACTTCATTCTTGTTAAATTTCAGTCTTTACTTTACTGTGGTATTTCATTCTATCTTGTTTAATCATATATATATACCAGTAGGGCCCTGACTTGACCTCGTCACTACTCGACCGAGGTTAGGCTTGGCACTTACTGGGTACCATTGTGGTGTACTCACGCCCTTTCCTACACATGTTTTCTGTGTGCAGATCCAGGTTCTTCCTACCAGCCTCATTACTAGTTGCAGTCTCTGATGTTTATTGGAGACTTCAAGGTACACTTGCTCTCCCCTGCAGATCCTCGTAGTCTCCCTCTATCCCCCTATTTTCATTCTTCTCATATTCTATAGATAGTGATGTATAGAACAATTAGTATCTCATAGAATCTTGTGTCTTACGGTGTTCCGGGTCTTGGGGAGTGTTATGTATATGTTGAAAGTCGATAGTTGTATATACCGAGCGATATCTCAATTGCTTATTTACATTATTGTTGTTGTTAGTTGCTAATGTTCATGCTTCCATTTCATTTTCGCAAAGTGTTAGGCTTACCTAGTCGTAGAGACTATGTACCGTCACGACGATTCACGGAGAAAGAATTTGGATCATGACAAGATGGTATCAGAGCTCTAGGTTCATAGGTATCGTGATTCACAAGACAATTTATTATAGTCTCGCAGATCGGTACGGAGACGTCTAAACTTATCTTCGGGAGGCTATGGAACTGTTAGGAACAATCATACTTCTTTTGATTCCTCGTCATGCGAGTTATTAGCATCAAATTCTAAAACTCTCTATTATATTCTTTCTCACAGATGGTGAGGAGCCGTACCCGGAGATCTGACGACCAGGTACTCGCGCCCCCTATTAGAGCCGCTAGAGGTCGGGGCCAGGGTAGAGGACGACTACGGAGTGCAGCCAGCGCACCCGCGCGAGCTGCGATAGAGGAGCTCCCAGCAGCTCCAGCTGCAGGGCAGGCACCAGAGGTTTCTATTGCTTCACCATCCCTGCAGGAGACTCTAGCCCAGTTCATGAGCATGTTCAGCACCTTGGCTTTGGCTGGATTGATTCTATTAGCTCCCGCCACATCTCAGGCCTGAGGAGGGACACAGACTCCCGCAGCCCGTACTCCTGAGCAGAGGATCCAAGTTGATCAGGCCCCAGAGTTCATTCCTATGCAGCTGGTAGCTCCGGTCAGCATGAGACCAGGACAGTCGCTTCTGAGGCAGAGCAACTCATACTAGAGAGGTGCAAGAAGTACCACCCACCTACCTTCAGCGGATTGGCTTCGGATGATGCTCAAGGTTTTCTAGAGAAGTGTCATCGTATTATCCGTACCATGGGCATAACGGAGACGAGTGTGGTTTCTTTCACCACTTTCCAGCTTATAGGAGCAACCTATTAGTGGTGGCGTGCTTATGAGCTGAGTAGTCCGGACGAGGCAGCCTCACTCACATGGACTCAGTTCTCGGATATGTTTTTAAGAGGGTATGTCCCTCAGAGCCTTAGGGATGCATGGTGGGCGGAGTTTGAGCAGCTGCGCCTGGGTTCTATAATTCTGTCAGAGTATGCAATCCATTTCAATGAGTTAGACCGACTGCACCGGCCTTGGTTGCCACAGTTCGGGAGAGGGTTCGACGCTTTATTGAGGGAGTCCACCCTAGTATCAAGACCAGCATGGCCAGGGAGTTGGAGATGGATATCTCTTATCAGCAGGTCGTGAGTATTGCCAGGAGAGTGGAAGGCATGCTTGCCCGGGACAGAGAGGAGAGAGAGGTCAAGAGGTCTCGAGAGACTGGTTATTATTCTGGAGCTCGTGACCCAACAGATCGCCATGGTAGGGGTTATATGAGTCGCCCTGTTCATTCAGCTCTTCCAGCCTCCGGTGGTGTTCCAGCTCCTTCCAGGCCCTAGGAGCCTTATTATGCCCCGCCAGTATCTAGTGTGTCTTCTGCTCAGGGTGCTATTAGCAGCCAGTCCCGATCCAGTCACAGTAGCCACGCCCTCCGAGGGATTATTTTTAGTGTGGCAACACTCTCCATATGATGAGGGATTGCCCCAGACTTAGGAGAGGTGCACCTCCACAGACTTCTCAGCCACCACGTGCTCCACTGGGTCCTCAAGCTATGTTTCCAGCACCAGCTACCACCCTACCTGCATAGCCAGCTCGAGATGGAGGTCAGAGAGGTCGAGGTCGCTATAGAAGGGGAGGCCAGGCATGTATTATGCTCTTTCGGCTCGCACAGAGGCAGTTGTTTCCGACCCTGTCATTACAGGTATTGTTCCAGTCTGTCAAAGAGATGAGTCGGTACTATTTGACCCAGGCTCTACATATTCATATGTGTCCTCTTATTTTGCCCCACATTTGGGCGTATCTCGGGATTCTTTGAGTTCCCTATTTATGTGTCTACTCTTGTGGGAGATTATCTTGTTGTGGACCGCGTGTATAGGTCGTGTTTGGTTTCTTTTAGTGGTTTTGAGACCAGAGCCGATTTGTTATTACTCAACATGGTAGATTTTGATGTTATCTTGGACATGGACTGAATGTCGCCCCATTATGCTATTCTTGATTATCAAGACTGTGACGCTTGCTATACCAGGCTTACCGCGATTAGAGTGGAGAGGTACCTTAGATTATGCTCCCCGTAGTGTTATTTCATTTCTGAAGGCTCAATGAATGGTTTAGAAGGGTTGTGACGTGTATTTAGCTTATGTGAGAGATAACAGTATTGATACCCCTATAGTTGAGTTAGTTCCAGTAGTGAGGGATTTCTCAGATGTGTTTCCAACTGACCTTCCTTGCATGCTGCCCAACAGAGATATTTATTTTGGCATTGATTTATTTTCGGGCACTCAGCCCATCTCTATTCCGCCATATCGTATGGCTCCTCCTGAGTTGAAGGAGTTGTTGCAGAAGTTGCTTGATAAGGGCTTCATTTGGCCCAGTGTGTCTCCTTGGGGTGCTCCGTTCTTGTTTGTGAAGAAGAATGATGGTTCAATACGTATGTGTATTGATTATCGCCAGTTGAACAAGGTTACGATGAATAACAGGTACTTATTGCCTCGCATTGATGACTTATTTGATCAGTTACAGGATGCCAGGGTGTTTTCCAAGATTGAATTTGCGTCCAGGCTATCATCAGTTGAAGATTCGGGAGCCAGATATCTCGAATGTTGCTTTCAGGACCAGATATGGTCACTATGAGTTTCTTATCATGTCTTTCGGGTTGACCAATGCCCCAACAGCTTTTATGCACTTGATGCACAGTGTGTTCCGACCTTTTCTTGACTATTTCATCATTGTGTTTATTGACGACATTCTGGTGTACTCCCGGACTCAGGGGGATCATGAGCAGCACCTAAGGACTGTTCTTCAGACTTTGAGGGAAAATAATTTGTATGCAAAATTTTCTAAGTGTGAGTTTTGGCTAGACTCAGTGTCATTCTTGGGTCATGTGGTATCGAGCGATAGGATCAAGGTAGATCCGAAGAATGTGGAAGCAGTGCAGATTTTGGCCTAGACCGTCATCAGCTACGAAGATCCGCAGTTTTCTTGGTTTGGTGGGGTATTACCGTCATTTTCTAGAGGGATTCTGATTTATTGTAGCACCTATGACCAAGTTGACCCAGAAGGGTGCTCCGTTCAGGTGGACAAAGGAGTGTGAGGAGAGCTTTCAGAAGCTCAAGACAGCTTTCACTATAGCCCCAGTATTGGTATTGCCTACAGGTTCGAGGTCTTACACTATATATTGTTGTGCATCAAAGATTGGTCTTGGCGCGGTGTTGATGCAGGATGGTAGGGTGATTGCCTACGCGTCCAGACATCTGAAGGTGCATGAGAATAACTATCTTGTCCACGACCTTGAGTTAGCAGCTATCGTTCATGCCCTGACGATTTGACTTACACTATTTGTATGGTGTATTTAGTGAGATTTACAGTGATCATCAGAGTTTGCAGCATCTGTTCAAGCAAAAGGATTTTAACTTGCATTAGTGGAAGTGGTTGGAGCTACTTAAGGACTATGATATCACCATTTTTTACCACCCGGAGAAGGCCAATATGGTGGCCGATGCTTTGAGTTTCCGGGCGAAGAGTTTGGGGAGTTTAGCATATCTTCTAGTAGTAGAGAGACCCTTAGCATTGGATGTCCAGGCCTTAGCCAGCCAGTTTGTGAGATTCGATATTTCTGAGCCGAGTCGAGTGTTGGCTTGTGTGGTCTCTCGGTCTTCTATTTATGATCTTATCAGGGAACGTCAGTATGATGACCCCCACTTGCTTGTCCTTAAGTACACAGTCTAGTACGGTGATGCTAAGGAGGTCACTATTGGGGATGATGCCGCATTGAGGATGCAGGGAAGGCTATGTGTGCCTAATGTAGATGGGTTGCGTGAGTTGATTCTTTAGGAGGCTCATAGCTCGCGGTACTCCATAAATCTGTGTGTCGCAAAAATGTATCAGGACATGAGGCAGATTACTGGTGGAGGAGGAAGAAGAAGGACATAGTGGAATATGTTGCTCAGTGCCTAAATTGCTAGAAGGTGAAGTATATGAGCATTAGTGGTCGGGTGGGTTGCTTTAGAAGTTATAGATTCCGGAGTGGAATGGGAGCGAATCACTATGGAATTCGTTGTTGGACTCCCACGGAATAAGCAGAGGTTTGATGCAGTTTGGGTGATTGTGGATAGGCTGACCAAGTCAGCTAATTTCATTCCAGTGATGACTACATATTCTGCCGAGCAGCTGGCTCGAATCTACATTTGTGAGATCGTCAGGCTTCATGGGGTACCGGTATCTATTATCTCTGATCGGGGTACGCAATTTACATCACGGTTCTGGAGAGCCATACAGCAGGAGTTGGGTACTAGAGTGGAGTTGAGCACAACTGTTGAATCAAGTCATTGCATGGTTTTGAAGATTGACAAATGCCAACTCAGTTGAACCAGGTCCATCAAGGCAAACATAGTCAAACAGAACCATTGGCACGAGAAGCATCCATGCACAGGAGATAAACATTATATGTGAACTAAGAGGTTATCTAGAACTAAGAGGTTATCTCCTAAGCGAAAAGGTTGCAAATTGATAAGACGAGGGAGGTTGATTTCAGGTAGGACAGAATCGAGATCAAGGAAGTTGAGATAAACTCAAACTCTTCCACCAAGGAAGAGTTGTATTAGAACTGAACGACAATATCTCAACTACTGATTCTATAAAATGTTGAAGCATTCCTGCTAAAAAAATAACGCACAAACACAGAAATGAAACAAGAACTGAAAGCAAAATTACCAAAGCAATTTGGCAAGCAGAATCCTTGTGCGACACAAAAGCTGCTTGAACTAGCTAGAAGAACCAGTTCCATCTGTTGTCTTTTGAGTCTAGTTGTTTGTAGTAGGTGATTACATATTGTATCTTTCAGCTTTATCAAGAAGCAATTGTAATAGGTACACATTGTTCAAGTTAGAGTTAACTTGAAGTTTGTCGCAAATAGCTAGAGGCTAGTTTGCCACAAAGGGATTAGAGTTAGTCCTTAGGTTTACAAAAGAGTTTATTTTGTAAATGTTGTTTGGCTCGTTGACATAGTGAAGAGTTTGGGAAAATCCTACTGGGAAGTAGGTCGTGGTTTTTTCACCTTGAGCAAGGTATTTTTCCACGTAAAAATTGATGTGTTCTTTAGATTTTACAATTACTTTTCCGCAAACTGTAGGAGTTGGAACACCAAGAAGAACCAGGTTCTTCTATAACGACAGCACTCAAAAATTAGACACCACACAAATGACCCCTCCCCCCCTCTTGTGTGGTATTGACGCATAAAACATCAATTGGTACTAGAGCGGGTTATTCTTGAAAAGTCTAACACCTTGGAAAAGATCAAAATGAGTGCACCTCCTGGAAACTGGGAGGGTCAATCAACTGCAAGGCCACCACTCTTTAATGACCAGTATTACTCCTGGTGGAAGAATAGGATGAAGGATCACCTGATTGGAGAAGACTATGAACTTTGGGACATAGTCACTGATGGTCCTCTTGCCACCATGAAGAAGACTACTGAAGGAGAAGATGTACCAAAAACTAGAGTTGACTGCACTACTGAGGATCTGAAGAAATGGGAGAAAAATTCTAAGGCCAAAAAGTGGCTAGTTTGTGGACTAGGTCCAGACGAGTATAGTAGGATTCAAAGCTGCACCATTACCGAAGAAATCTGGGATACCTTACAAGTAGCTCACTAAGGAACACCTCAAGTGAAAAGATCAAGAGGTACTCTACTATACTCTCAGTATGAAAACTTTACTATTGTTGGTCCCAAACGCACACGCAAGTATACGTGGTCAACAAGTAATATAGGATTGTAAGTCTAGATATCGTACCCTCAGGGACTTGTGATTAACTATCAACTAAATTAAACCCAAACAATTAATCCCCCCAAAGTTTTGTTTTTGGGTCTATTTATATGTTTGGGACAAACCCTAAATGTGTAGGAGACTTCTATTCAAACCGGGAAACACTTAAAACCTTCAAAACTCGGATTTGACCGGACCAGGGACCAGGCTTTATGGCCCAAACGCCGGGATAAAGCCAGGCCAGGCCTGGCGTTAGGGCTCTAACGCCCCCCAAACGCCTGGTCCTACCAGGCTTTATAGCCCAAACGCCCAACTATAGCCTGTTATGACCAGGCTTTACAGCTCAGACGCCCGGCTATAGCCCGGTTCACTCCTTTTTGACTCTTGAGCGTATTTTTGACGTTTATGCATCCATTTAGCTCGGCTTCCATCTCCAATTCACCTACACATGAAATAGACTCCATTATGCACATA
>ML414461.1:62823-75272 GCA_005239525.1 Nicotiana knightiana | reverse complement strand
GAAGGAACACCTCAAGTGAAAAGATCAAGAGGTACTCTACTATACTCTCAGTATGAAAACTTTACTATGAAAGAAGGAGAGACAATTCAAGAAATGTACACAAGGTTCACAACTCTGACCAATGAACTTAAGTCTCTTGGTAGAGTCATTCTTGAAGAGGACAGGGTAGAGAAGATCCTGACAAGGGTCTTACCAGTTTCCTGGGAAAGTAAAATCACTGCTATCCAGGAATCCAAAATTATGGCAACCCATAGATTAGACGAGCTAATTGGAAACCTCACTGCCTATGAACTTAGATGGCAGACAATGAAAATAGATGCTCCAAATAAGGAAAGGAGTCTAGCACTGAGAATTACTGAGGGAGCAGATCTGGAGGAAGATGAGATGGCCATGATTACCAAAGAATTCAGAAACTTTCTCATAAGGAAGAAGGGCATCTCTAGAGGTGGAAACTAAAACAAAGCAAAAGCTCCAGAAAGGCCAACCAACGAGGGATACTACAAGTGTGGAAAGACTGAACCATATCAAGAACTGTCCTCAGTGGGAAGTGGAATGGAAAAAGGAGAGGTTTGAAAGAAGGAACATGAAGAAGGAACTGGTCCAACCCAATAAAACCACAACAAAGGCTATGGTTGTTGCTTGGGGGGAAAGCTCAGATGAAGAATCAGAGGCAATTGACGAATCTANCTAGGAACTAGTAAAAAGGTTGTTGATCATTCTTATATCATGTTAGAAGAAAATGTGGGAAAACTAAAAGATAAGATGTATACTAAGGATGAACAGATAAGGACTCTTAAAGAAGAACTTGGTAAAGTCAACATTGAATTAGATCGAACTTATAAATGGAATAAATCCTCTGATGCCTTGACATGGCTTCAAGAAAATCATAGTAGCAACAGAGAGGAATTGGCTTTGGGAGTCAATTGCCCAAGTGGGATCCCAAAAGCAAGTATCTCACTCTCACTGAGAACAAAATTTGCACCCACTGTGGTAAAACTAGTCACTACAAAATAGAGTGTATTGCAAAAGAGCAGGCCAGTCTAAGAAATGAGAGCTTTGCTAAAAGAAAAAATTGGTTACCAAATTGGGCCAGAAAAAGCTTAATTCATCCTTTCTCTCATAGAAAAGGACCCAAACTAGTTTGGGTTCTTAAGACTAACCCCTGATTTCCTTTTGTAGGTTCAAGTGAGAGGAAGCATCCAAATGTGGTACTTGGATAGTGGCTGCTCAAAACATATGACATGGAACAAGGAATAGTTCCTTTCACTTGAAAATATCAAAAGAGGAAATGTCTCCTTTGGAAATGAAAAGAAAGGTGAAATTATCGGGGTTGGTAAGGTAGGTAAGGATGACACACGTTCCATTGAACATGTGTACTTGATAGATGGCTTGAAATATAGCCTGATCAGTGTGTCACAATTGTGTGACAGAGGTAAACTAGTTGCTTTCACTTCCACAAAATGTTTTGTGATTAACCTGCTTACTGACAAGATTGTTTTGCAGGGAAAAAGAATGAATAACATCTATGTCATAGACTTGTCCACACTATCAGAAAATGAACTCACTTGCTTAAGTGTGTTGGACAGTGATCACCTCCTTTGGCACAAAAGGCTTGGTCACGCAAGTCTAAATCAGCCCAACAAATTAGTCTCTAAGGACTTAATGGCAGGGCTTCCTAACATTAAGTTCAAAGAAGACAAAGTGTGTGAGGCATGTGCAAGGGGGAAACAGGTAAGATCCTCTTTCAAAAGCAAGAAAATGGCCAGTACCTCCAGGACGTTGGAACTGGTTCATATGGACTTATGTGGTCCTATGAGAACTCTGAGCAGAGGTGGTAAGAAATATGTAATGGTGCTAGTTGATGATTACTCAAGGTTCACTTGGACCTTATTTCTGACATCTAAAGATGAAGCATTTGATATGTTCACTTCATTTGTTAGGAAAACTCAAAAACAGTTAGGAAATCAACTAGCATCAATAAGATCTGATCATGGTACTGAATTTGAGAATGCAAAGTTTGCTGAATTCTGTGATGAACATGGTATAAATCACAACTTTTCTGCCCCTAGAACCCCACAGCAAAATGGGGTTGTTGAAAGAAAGAATAGAACTCTTGAAGATATGGCTAGAACCATGCTTCTTTCTAGCAAACTACCCCATAGCTTCTGGGCAGAAGCAATAAACACTGCATGCTACATAATAAATAGATGCATGACCAGGCCACTGGTAGAGAAAACTCCTTATGAATTACATAAAGGGAGAAAGCCCAACATATCCCAACTTAGGGATTTTGGATGCAAGTGCTTTGTGCACAACAATGGCAAGGATTCCTTAGGTAAATTTGATCCCAGAAGTGATGAGGGAGTATTCTTGGGATATTCATCACATAGAAAAGCTTATAAAGTATATAACAAAATAACTATGTGTGTAGAAGAGAGTGTGCATGTTGTTTTTGATGAAATTAACACTATTTCTGAGAGACATGAACCAGAAGATGAGGAGCTTGGACTGGTCAGAAGCAGTGAACAAATTGAAGCAATCATGGAAGATGGACCAGGTCCAACTACCCCAAGCAACATGACAGGGGGAACTCAACAACAAATCACTCTGGACCTTGGCCCTGATCCTGCTCCACAACAATTGGTGTTGAAACTACACAGATATCAAAACTCTCATCCTCTTGAGAACATCATACCAGATTTTACATCCGGAATCAAAACAAGATCATCCTTGAAAAATTTGTGTGCGTTTGATGCCTTTCTATCCTTAATCGAACCAAAGAACATTGATGAAGCTTTACAGGATGCTGACTGGGTAAATGCCATGCAAGAAGAACTGAATCAATTTGAAAGAAGTCAAGTATGCACTTAGTACCCAGACCACTAGACAAATCAGTGATTGGCACAAAGTGGGTCTTCAGGAACAAACTCGATGAGGATGGAAAAGTTACAAGAAACAAGGCCAGACTGGTTGTCCAAGGATATAGTCAAGAAGAGGGATTGACTATGATGAGACCTTTGCACCTGTGGCAAGACTGGAGGCAATCAGACTTCTTATAGCATTTGTTGCATACATGGAATTCACTCTCCATCAGATGGATGTAAATAGTGCTTTCCTTAATGTTTATCTAAATGAAGAAGTATTTGTCAAACAACCTCCAGGTTTTGAAAGCAAGGAGACACCTGACCATGTATACAAACTTGACAAGGCTTTGTATGGACTCAAACAAGCACCAAGAGCATGGTATGAGCGGCTATCGAAATTCCTGCTAGAACATGGATACAAACGAGGTAAAATTGACAGTACCTTGTTCTTAAAGGAAAAAGGTGAGGATCTCCTGGTTGTGCAAATATATGTGAATGATATCATATTTGGGGCAACCTCTGACAAATTGAGTAAGGAATTTGCTAAACTTATGGGGAGTGAGTTTGAGATGAGTATGATAGGTGAGCTAAACTTCTTTTTAGGCTTGCAAATCAAGCAAAACTCAAATGGAACAATGATCCATCAACAGAAATATGTGAAAGAATTACTCAAAAGATTTAAAATGGAAGACTCAAAAGAAATTGACACCCCCATAGCCACAACTACAAAATTAGATGTGGATGAACCTGGTTCATCTGTTGATCAAAAGCTATACAGAGGGATGATTGAGTCTTTATTATATCTCACTGCCAGCAGACCTGATATTGTGTTCAGTGTAGGACTGTGTGCTAGCTTTCAGGCAAATCCAAAGGAGTCTCATCTAACTGCAGTGAAGAGAATTCTGAGATATCTGAAGGGCACTACTGATTTATGTCTTTGGTATCCTAAAGGTAGTAATTTCGACCTTGTAGGATATGCTGATGCAGATTATGCAGGTTTCCTGGTGGACATGAAAAGTACCTCAGGCATGGCTCACTTTTTGGGCTCTTGCCTTGTGTCTTGGGACACCAAGAAACAAAACTCAATAGCCTTGTCTACTGCTGAGGCTGAATATGTGGTTGCAGCCTCATGTTGTGCTCAGTTGCTATGGATCAAGAAACAACTCATGGATTTTGGTACAAAGGTTGGATGCATTCCTATTTTCCGTGACAATACTAGTGCAATTAGCATGACGAACAACCCGGTTCATCATAAGAGAACCAAGCACATAGATGTCAGAACCATTTCCTAAGAGATAACTATGAAAAAGGAATGATCTCAATTGAATTATGTGCTACTGACAAACAAATTGCTGATATCTTCACTAAGGCACTAAGTAGGGAGCATTTTGAGAGAAACAGGCTAGAATTAGGGATGATTAAGATCACCTAATTAAAAAACAAAATGATTTTTTTTGGCTAGAAACACTAAAATAGGTAACTAACCAGACTAATCATTGCTCAGTATCATGACTTTACTGCCATACTCTTTTGCCATGTATTAATATGATTCCCTGGCTACTAATGATATTTTTCTATCTTTGTAAATTGAGGCAAATTAAAGACTAATGAACCTGGTTCATTGTCGCTGGTTCATCTGACTGACAAGGTACGTGCTCATCACCATGCACTTATTGAAATAATTATAGTCACACACGAGCAGGACTCTATCTATTTGGTTCAGTTCAAACTCTTAGTACGTATCCCAAAATGAACCAGTTTCAAAGAGACCCATCGAACCTTAATTAGCCTAGATTTAGGGAGTTATAATCGTCTAATCACTGTCAATCCTGCAGTGATTAGACTCTCACTTGACCAAGAATTATGCATGTTGCATAATTAATAACCACATCTTTAAAAGGCCATAATTACCTCCCCTCTTCAAAAGCATAACCGGCAAACCAAGTTCATCATTCCTCTCATACCAACGCGATCAACATTCTGCTCTCCCCAAATCTTCATAACAATGACTTATACACCACCCCTACTTCATCCTCATCAACCACCCTTGATTACGAGGTCGGTCTTAACGATACTGATTCAAATTCTCCATCGATACACAACTCACATTCTCCAACAAGGTCTTAAACCCCCCAAAATACTACAGTTCCTAAATCTATCCCTGAACCCACTCTTTTACCCAAATCAGTCCCAGTTGTTACACCTAGCCCCACTCCATCCCCCAGAAAACGTAGAGTAAAGATGTTGGCCAGAAAAACAGTTGCCTCTGGTTCTCATGCCAGAAAATTGAATGAGATACTTCAAGCCAGCAAGGTCCAAGACTCTAAATCTTCAAGCGAGTCTTTCAAATCTGCAAATGAGGATGAAACATCGGGTTCATCTGACACCGACAAGTGAAATCTTGAAGTTGGGTCTGCAACTGAAATGGCTGAAAGCAGGTTTATCTTGATTGGGCTGATAGTGGATGTAGAGGTACTAGATAGGTGAAGAAAAATTGGGAAAAACATAAACATTGAGAGAGAGGAAGTAGGCAGTTCAGAAAGGGGATATGGGAAGGAAGGTTCTACTCTGGCTATTGATGGCCCCCCTCCTGTGATTGGTGAGGAAGGAATCAAAGTTTCAGGGGGAAGAAATTATGGGGAAGCAGCAGCAGGTCTGGAAAGTCTACAACAAGCAGTAGATGAACCTGGTTCATTTATTGAGGAAACATTGGCTGAGCTGATGAAAAAGTTGGGTAAGTCCTACAAACTAAAAAAGAAGAGAACTCCAAAACCCAAGAAAGCTAATACACCAGTCTCAACCGAGAAAAGGAAAGTTTCATCATCTGCTGATGCTACTGCCCCAAAGAATCGTGTTACTAGAAGCACAGTCAGGCAAGGAGAAGAAGAATTGGAAAAAGCTCTGAGAAAGAGCAAGAAGAAGAAGTCTGCTAGGGGAAAGGCAAAAGTTGGAGAGCCTGTTGAGGCAGTCAATGTTGATGACGATGAGATGGACCTGGTCCATCAGAAGGAGCAACCAGCACCAATTGAGGTTGACACACCAAAACCCAAGTAAGCTAAGGCTTCTCCCAAGAAGTCAACATCTGTGTCTGCCACACCCTCAACAGTTGCAAAGAGGACCAGGTATGCATCAAAGAAAGTAAAGATTATTGATGATGAGGAATGGAGTGGAGAAGAAAAGTAAGTGTCCGGTGAGGAGACTGACAAACTCACAATGTTTGGTAAGCGTACTATCTTGAAGGGGAAGTTGTTTAGAGACCTTGATGAGTCAGGGATGATTTTCTTGTTGGATACCTTGGATGTGCAAGGGTGGAAAGACATGGTTCTCGACCTTGAGGGAAGACTGGCTAGGAATGAGTTAGTTAAATTTATGGCCAACGCAGCTGTCAAAGATGGCAGAGTATCCTCCAAGGTTCAAGGGGTTGAGATTTTGTTTGATGCAAAGGAGTTGGGGAAGATACTGCATATCTCTTCTGAGGGTTATGATGATTACACAAGACAAAGGTGGCCTAATCTGGATGATTTGCCCTCAACTCTTCAAATCACAAGGTCTGTCATTGAGAATGAGCAAGAATTGGAGCCCAGAGCAGTGTTTAAGAGTGAGATGAGGCCTCAGCACAAACTGTTCTTCGAGCTTGTGATAAAAAATTTTCTGCCTAGGCAAGAGCGAAGACACATTTCCAGCTACATGGATCTCACGCTCATGGAGTGTTTGTACAAGGGTAAACAAATTAATTAGTCTGCCTTCATCATCCAGCTCTTGGACAGGGTTGTGAATGGAACCAAGGCACATGCTATACCTTATGGGTTTATCCTGACTGCTGTGCTTGCTCACTTCAAGGTTCCAGTGAAGAATGCTGAAATGGCTACTGCTAAGGACTACTTTGGGAAGAATATGTTGCTGACATGTGACTACACTATTAATATTCCTGAGGATGAACCTGGTTCATCTAGGAAACTGCCTGTAAATAGCAAGGTCAAGAAGCTTGTGCAGGACGATGAGATCAAGGATGCGGAGATCCTTCTTTTGAAATCTCGCCTTATTGAGGTTGAAGCTGAGCGGGATGCTCTCAAAGCTGAATTAGCCTAAGAAAAGGAGAAGAATGAGGGTGTTCTTCATAAAATTCTCTCTCTTCTTCAAGCCAAGACCACAACCTCTTCTTCCCCTTCCCAGCCTTAGGAGTCCATTGCCTCCAAAAACCCTTTTTATGACCCAGTTTGGGATTGTTCTATTTTTTGTTTTCTGTTTTGCTCATGGTTGCAACTGTTCTTAATTTTTTTTTGTGTATGGTGTCTGATCTACTGTCTAATCAATGAATTTTGCTGTTTGGTTATTGATTTTGTCTCAGTTTCTTAAATAGCTTACATTTGATTGGTTTTTTTTTATGATTAATTCCTGATTTGCATTTGCAGTTTCCTCAATGGCCATGATTAATTGTTAATACTTCTGGTAAGTTTATCATTTTGCAACTTTTCGATAATGCCAAAAAGGAGAAGATATGTGCTTTTTCAAAATTTCAATGCTTTTAGTGATATTTATAACCTAATGAACCTGGTCTCTCTATGATGAATGCTTATATCTATAAAAAGTGTCTATGTTGGATTAAAGTATGTACAGGGTTAAGCACAGAGTTTGTCATCATCAAAAAGAGAGAATTTGTTGAATCAATTCATTGCATGGTTTTGAAGATTGACAAATTCCAACTCAGTTGAACCAGGTCCATCAGGGCAAACATAGTCAAACAGACCCATTGGAACGAGAAGCATCCATGCACAGGAGATAAACATTATCTGTGAACTAAGAGGTTATCTAGAACTAAGAGCTTATCTCCTAAGCGAAAAGGTTGCAAATTGATAAGAAGATGGAGTTTGATTTCAGGTAGGACAGAATCGAGATCAAGGAAGTTGAGATAAACTCAAACTCTTCCACCAAGGAAGAGTTGTATTAGAACTGAACGACAATGTCTCAACTACTGATTCTATAAAATGTTGAAGCATTCCTGCTGAAAAAATAACGCACAAACACAGAAGTGAAACAAGAACTGAAAGCAAAATTACCAAAGCAATTTGGCAAGCAGAATCCTTGTGCGACACAAAAGCTACTTGAACTAGCTAGAAGAACCAGTTCCATCTGTTGTCTTTTGAGTCTAGTTGTTTGTAGTAGGTGATTACATATTGTATCTTTTAGCTTTATCAAGAAGCAATTGTAATAGGTACACATTGTTCAAGTTAGATTTAACTTGAAGTTTGTCGCAAATAGCTAGAGGCTAGTTTGCCACAAAGGGATTAGAGTTAGTCCTTAGGTTTACAAAATAGTTTATTTTGTAAATGTTGTTTGGCTCGTTGACATAGTGAAGAGTTTGGGAAAATCCTACTGGGAGGTAGGTCGTGGTTTTTTCACCTTGAGCCAAGTGTTTTTCCACGTAAAAATTGATGTGTTCTTTAGATTTTACAATTACTTTTCCGCAAACTGTAGGAGTTGGAACACCAAGAAGAACCAGGTTCTTCTATAATGACAGCACTCAAAAATTGGACACCACACAAATCACCCCCCCCCCTCTTGTGTGGTATTGACGCATAAAACATCAACAATATTTCACCCTCATACGGACGTGCAGTCCGAGCGCACTATTTAGATACTAGAGGATATGCTCCGTGCGTGTGTGATGGAGTTTGGTGGGTCATGGGACCAGTTCTTTACACTTGTGGAGTTTTCCTACAATAACAGTTATCAGTCCAGCATTCAAATGGCACTGTATGAGGCTCTGTATGGCAGGCAGTGTCGATCCCCAGTGGGTGGGTTCGAGCCGGGCGAGGCAGATTATTAGGTACAAACTTGGTCCAGGATGCCCTGGATAAGGTGAAGGTGATTCAGGATCGACTTCGCACAACCCAGTCTAGATAGAAGAGTTATACAGACCGGAAGGTTTGTGATGTAGCATTCATGGTTGAAGAGCGGGTCTTGCTCTGGGTATCGCCTATGAAGGTCGTTATGAGATTCAAAAAGAAGGTCAAGTTGAGCCCAAGGTACATTGGTCCTTTTGAGGTGTTGCGGCATGTTGGGGAGATTGATTATGATATTGCCTTACCTCCCAGCCTAGCAGGGGTTCATCCGGTATTCCATGTTTCTATTCTCCATAAGTATCACGGTGATCCAACTCATGTATTGGATTTCAGCTCAGTCTAGTTGGAAAAAGATCTATCTTATGTTGAGGAGCCAGTGGCTATTTTGGACAGGCAGGTCAGAAATCTCATGTTAAAGAAGATTGCTTTAGTAAAGGTTCAGTGGAGGGGTCAGCCGGTCGATGAGGTTATTTGGGAGACCGAGTAGGATATGCGCAATCGTTATCCTCATCTTTTCACTGCTTCAGGTATGTTTCTAAACTCGTTCGAGGACGAACGATTATTTTAAGAGGGGGAGGATGTGACGACCTGGCCGGTCATCTTGAAAGTTATAGACCCGATTCCCTATTGAATGCTTTCCCCATATCTTTTTCTGCTATTGTGACTTGCCGAGAGGTTTCATTTTGGTTTTTGGACTGTTTTGAGACACTTAGTCCCTAAATGGAGGCTTAAGTCTTAGGAATTGGACCGTAGTCAGAACTATGTAAAGACGACTCCAGAATGGAGTTCGCCAGTTCCGTTAGCTCCGATGGGTGACTTTGGACTTAGGGACGTGTCCGGATGGCGTTTTGGAGGTCTATAGCCCATTTAGGCTTGAAATGGACCGGTAGTGGAATTTTTTGTATCGGGATCGGATTCTGATTTCGGAAGTTGTACTAGGTCCGTAGGGTTGAATATGACTTGTGTGAAAAATTTTAGGTCAATCGGACATGGTTTGGTTGGTTTCGACATCAGTTGTCGAATTTTGAAGAATCAAGTTCTTTAAGTTTGAATCGAAGGATGATTCATGATTTTAGCATTGTTTGATGTGATTTGAGGGCTCGACTAAGTTTGTATGGTATTTTATGATTGGTTGGTATGTTTGGTTGAGGTCCGGGGGTCCCCAGGTGTGTTTCAGATGCTCAAAGGGTCATCTTTGGACTTTGGGAGATAGCAGATTCCTGGTGTTCTTCAGTGTCAGGTTTCCTTCTTCGCGTTTGCAAGGGGTGTTCTACGTTCACGAAGAGGATCTGGGCCAGGTGGAAATTTATGCTTCGTGTTTGCGATATTGGTCCCGCGTTCGAGAAGCTCGGAGGTCATATGCCTACGCGTTTGCGAAGAGTGTCCCGCGTTCACGTAGAAGGATTGGTTGTTGGGTCCTCAGGACCATATGCCTACGCGTTCGCGACATTGGACCCACGTTTGTGTAGGGTTCAGTTGTGAGGCCTTCACATTCGCGGCCAGGGTATTGCCTTCTGATCACGCCCAACTACGCCTTATAAAAAGGACTATGCGGTCGCTGCAAATATAATCTGGTTCAAGAGCCCGGAGTTGAATCCCAAAGGGAACTAACCTATTTACTACAACTTTTAGTAACACTAATGATAAGTTCGGACAATTTTCAGATGCAACATTTTATTTGATAATTAACATAAATTACTTAACTAAGGAAAAATGACAATAAAAACTATCAATAAGCAAGAATGAAGTTGAGTTCAATGGTAAAAGGATCTAGGGTTACTGATTTCCCCAATTATCGGATTAATTCCTTACACGTTAGCTATAATCTCGCTGTAACACTCTATAACGATGATGAGTTCTTCTTTAACATAATTATCTCTTGATCAATTACGATAATTTACTAGAAGCATTCTCTCGAACTACTGTAGTTGACAATTTGTACAACTCATATATATCATACCAAAGCTTTGTTATCTCTAACCATGCTTTTAAATTCAAGTAATTAATCTCTTAAATTACTCGAAAATGACGTTGTTCAACAACAATATAATCAAGTGTTCTTTCTCAAGCAACACAAGATAACTAGACACGATTAATCAAGGGCCCTTTCAATTAATCACAAGAAACACATAGTTGAATAATTATAGAATAAAAACGACTCAATTATATCAAAACGTAATCAAGATTTCATCCAACAATTGGTTCCATCAACCTTAGATGACGAGTTTAGCTACTCATACTACTAGCCATGATTAAAATATAAAAAGTCATAACCAACAGTGGAATTAAGAAGAAGAAGATGAAAAACTCGTAGATGAATTCTCCGTCTTGCTCCTTTTGTGTGCTTGCCTCCAAAGTTCTTCTAAACACTGGACTCCCCTCTTTTTGGGCGAATTAGGATTCATATAGGTCAAGGTTGGTCGCCTTTGATTTACAAAATTGACCTTGGGCTATTTTTTCTCGGAAGCCCGTGCTCGACCGCGAATCAACCGCGAATTGACCGCGCATTTTGCCCAATGTTCTACCTGATGTGCGCAGTCAATGTGCGGTCGTGCACCTAGAGGAATTTCTGCAGATTGTTTTTCTTTCTTCTTTTTGATCACGCTAACCTCCGGTTGGCCTTCAATGCTCCATATTGACTCCAAAACACTCTTTAGCTTCCTCATAGCCCAGAATTGCTCCTGCAAAGCATAAAGTTCTTAATTAGAGCAATTTGTTATCATTTAACATTCAAATATCAATAAAGTGCGGCTAAGTTAGAGCGCAAATAGTAGCTAAACTACATAATTATAACCTACTATCAACACCCCATACTTAAACCATTTCTCATTCCCGAGCAATCAAACCACATCTACAGAGGCCTAACTTCACTAAGCGACTTTCCTAACTCGTCACACCAAGAATATTTCACATAGATTGAGCACAGTAGTGTAACATCTTCACCTCAAGAGTTGACTCCCACGGGCCATGCAATACTCATAACTTGCTCACTTACTCTAACTCAGAGGTCAAGACTTACCTTTCCTTCATGAATCAAGTGTCTGCTCACGACAAAAGAGACTCATTCCACAATCAATAAAATTCACGCACAATGCGGAACTTCAAAATAGAAAAAATTTACTCACCCTCAGAAACGATATTCTTGTGCCACAAAAGATGCTCCATAGGCTTGCCCTAGTGTACCACTCTACTAATTGAGCCCGTTCAGCCTAGGATCAAGTAGAACTTTATTCGGTTGTAATGTAGGTTGCGGGTCGGGTAGGATATATTTGGATATAAGTGTGACTACACCTCCCTAAGCACTTATATACATATACTTTAACATTCAAGTCCATACTTATGTCAAACCAACACTCCACCTTCAACACCACGTATATCACCTGATGTTTTAGACTTCAATACCACACAAAAAGATAGGTTACTTTGTGTGGTACCCAATTTTCGAGTGCTGTCTCAGTAGAAGAACCTGGTTCTTCTTGGTGTTCCAACTACTATTGTTGCGGAATAACAAAAAGCAGTAAAGTAAAAACACAGAGATTTTTACGTGGAAAACACCTGGATCAAAAGGTGAAAAAACCACGACCTACTTCTCAGTAGGATTTGCTCAACTCTTCACTAAAAACTCTGAGCCAAACGGACTTACAAAATAAACTCTTTTGTAATCCTAAGGATTAACTCTAATCCCTTTGTAGTAACTAGCCCCTAGCTAATTTCTACACACCTCAAGTTAACTCTAACTTGA
>ML414461.1:0-55735 GCA_005239525.1 Nicotiana knightiana | reverse complement strand
CTAGATAGAAGCATGGTTCTTGCCATGTCTTCAAGAGTTATGTTTTTCCTTTCAACAACCCCATTTTGCTGTGGGGTTCTAGGAGCAGAAAAGTTATGATTAACACCATGTTCATCACAGAACTCAGCAAACTTAATATTCTCAAATTCAGTACCATGGTCAGATCTTATTGATGCCAGTTGATGTCCCAATTGATTTTGAGTTTTCTTGACAAATGAGGTGAACATATCAAATGCTTCATCCTTAGATGCCAGGAATAAGGTCCAAGTGAACCTTGAAAAATCATCAACTAGAACCATCACATATCTCTTACCACCTCTACTTAAAGTTCTCATAGGACCGCATAGATCCATATGAACCAGTTCCAACGTCCTGATGGTACTGACCATCTTCTTACTTTTGAAAGAGGACCTTACATGCTTCCCCCTGGCACATTCCTCACAAACTTTGTCTTCCTTGAACTTAATGTTAGGAAGTCCTTCCACTAAGTCCTTAGAGACTAGTTTGTTAAGCTGAGTTAGACTTGAATGGCCAAGTCGTTTGTGCCACAGGAGGGTATCATTGTCCAACACACTTAGACAAGTGAGTGAGTTCATTTTTAGACAATGTGGACAAATCTATGACATAGAAGTTATTCATTCTTTTTCCCTGCAAAACAATCTTGTCAGTAAGTAGGTTAATCACAAAACATTTTGTGGAAGTAAAAGCAACCAGGTTACCTCTGTCACATAGTTGTGATACACTGATCAGACTGTATTTCAAGCCATCAATTAGATACACATGTTCAATAGATCGTGTATCATCCTTACCTACCTTACCAACCCCAATGATTTCACCTTTCTTCCCGTTTCCAAAGGAGACACTTCCTCCTTTGAGACTTTCAAGTGAAAGGAACTGTTCCATGTTCCCAGTCATATGCTTTGAGCAGCCACTATCCAAATACCAAATTTGGCTGCCTCCTCTCACTTGAACCTACAAAAGAATCAGGGGTTAGTTTTAAGAACCCAAACTAGTTTGGGTCCTTTTCTATGAGAGAATGGATGAATCAAATTTTTCCTGGCCCAATTTGGTTGCCAGTTTTTCCTTTTTAAAAACCTCTCATTTTTTCGACTGGCCTGCTCTTTTGCTGTACACTCATATTTGTAGTGCTCAGTCTTACCACAACATGTGCAAATTTTATTCTCATGCAGAGTGAGATACTTGCTTTTGGGATCCCACTTGGGCAATTGACTTCTAAAGCCAATCCCTCTCCTGTTGCTACTATGATTCTCTTGAATCCATATCAGGGCATCAAAGGATTTATTCCATTTACAAGTTCGATCTAATTCATGTTTGACTTTGGCAAGTTCTTCATTAAGAGTTCTTATCTATTCATCCTTAGCATACATCTTATCTTTTAGTTTTCCCACATTTTCTTCTAACATGATATGAGAATAATCAACAACCTTTTTACTGGATCCTAGCTTTAGCTTTAAGTTTTTAGATTTTAGTTCTAGAATCTCAATTTCAAGTGGATGAACCTAGTTCAACAAGTCAGTGTTTTTCTTTTCATATTCACTGACTCTGATTTCCAGGTTCATGCACTTTGCTTTTAGCATTGCACATTCTTTAGATAGTTGATCCTTCTCTTTGGTTGTTTCCTCAGAATCACCTATGAAATCAAGTAGCAACTCAAAGAGTCTTTCCTTAGATAGGAATTTTACTATGTTTTTAAGATGGGAGATACTTACCTCTGGTTCTTCATGTGATTCCTTGTCAGATTCTCCAATTGCCATGAGCGCCTGATCTTCAGTCTCCCCATCTTCTGATTCCTCATCTGAACTTTCCCCCCAAGAAGCAACCATAGCCTTTGTTGTGGTTTTCTTGGGTTGAACATGTTCCTTCCTCATGTTCCTTCTCTCATATCTTTCCTTTTTCCACTCTACTTCCCACTGAGGACATTTTTTAATGAGATGGTTAGTCTTACCACATTTATAGCATCCCTCATTGGTTGGTCTTTCTGGAGCTTTTGCTTTGTTGTAGTTTCCTCCTCTAGAGATTTCTTTCTTCCTCATGAGAAAGTTTCTAAATTCTTTGGTGATCATGGACATCTAATCATCTTCCACATTTGCTCCCTCAGTGATTCTTAGGGCTATATTCCTCTCCTTATTCGGACCATCCATCTTCATTGTCTGCCTTCTCAGTTCATAGGCAGTGAGGTTTCCAATTAGCTCATCCAATCTGAGGGTTGCCATATTTTTGGATTCCTGGATAGCAGTGATTTTGCATTCCCAGGAAATAGGCAAGACCCTTGTTAGGATCTTCTCAACCTTGTCCTCTTCATGAATGATTCTTCCAAGAGACTTTAGTTTATTAGTCAAGGTTGTGAACCTTGTGTACATATCTTGGATAGTCTCTCTTTCTTTCATAGTGAAGTTTTCATACTGAGAGTATAGTAGAGTACCTTTTGACCTTTTTACCTGAGGTGTTCCTTCATGGGTTACTTGCAAGGTGTCCCAAATCTCTTTGGCAGTGGTGCAGCCTTGGATTCTGTTGTACTCGTCTGGACCTAGTCCACATACTAGCCACTTTTTGGCTTTTGCATTCTTCTCTCATTTCTTTAGATCCTCAGTAGTGCAATCAACTCTTGTCTTTGGTATATCTATACCTTCAGCAGTCTTCATCATAGTGGCTAGAGGACCATCAGTGACTATGTCCTTGAGTTCATAGTCTCTTCACTAAAAACTCTGAGCCAAACGGACTTATAAAATAAACTTTTTTGTAATCCTAAGGATTAACTCTAATCCCTTTGTCTTAACTAGCCCCTAGCTAATTTCCACACACCTCAAGTTAACTCTAACTTGATCAATACGTACATATTACAATTGCTTCTATAAAAGTTGAAAGATACAATATTAAAACTCCTACTACAATCAACTAGACTTAGTAATCAATCAGATGAAACTGGTTCTTCTAGTTGAACTGTAGCCTTTGCATCGCACAACGATTCTGCTAGCAAAAATTAACTCTGGGAATTTTGCTTTCAGACTTTGATTCACTTCATCTTTGTGCGTGTTAAATTCCAGCAGAAATACATCAAGTATTTCTAGAGTCAGTCGTTGAGCTTGTCTTCCAATTCCAGTTCAACTCTACCTGGGTGAACCAATTCGAACCATACTCAACTTCCTTTCTTTTGTTACTTTCCTTTCTGAATTAGACTTCAATTAATCAGATCAGTTTGCAACCTTTTCGCATTAGGAGACAATCTTTTGGTACATTGAAATTTCATATTCAAAACATCTCCTAAGCATATACGGTTCATGTGCCAGCTCATCAGTTCACGATGTGTGCTCTGATGGACCTCGTTCAACTGGTCAGCCTTTTGTCAATCTTCAAAACTATGCAGCGACATGGGTCAACATCACCCCATACTTCTTTAAGCATAATTACATTAAAAGTCACCAAAAAGATATTATTATTCGGCACAATACAACTAATACATTTTTTTTATTTAAGTGGATTTTTCAACACAGTGCACCTTTTTCCTTATTTCTCTAGTTCTGCTCAAAAACCCCACCAATTACCCCACACTTTAACCTTTACAAGTTCATAGCAATTCAAGTGCTTACGAAAGGTGAAAGGGTTCAAATAGGTGGTCAATTCAAACAAAGGGGTAAGGCTTGTAATGTGGTTTCCAAAGAAACGGGATTACAGGCTCAACAGGGTTCACTACGATACATAACAATTA
Organism: Nicotiana knightiana; assembly: GCA_005239525.1. NCBI lineage: Eukaryota > Viridiplantae > Streptophyta > Magnoliopsida > Solanales > Solanaceae > Nicotiana > Nicotiana knightiana. Next base: position 52,008 of record ML414461.1, on the reverse strand, counting down.
GGCGGGTGGAATATATACAGGGCTCAACAAAGAAACGCCTATATCACTTTCACGACTGAACAACACTACTATTTCATTTTGCAAGCACATGGGGCAAGTTCTAGGCATCAAATGCAGTGCACATAATACAACAAGCCTCACACACACATGGCACATGACTCACTCTAGATTGGATCATCAAAACACTCTAGTCAGGGTACTTAAGCCAAATTAAGAACATACCATTTAAGTCACTCTTACAGGAATCAACAATTGAGCCTAAGCGTCACACTAAAGCACCAGCTATATTCAAGGCATAACGACGTTAACAGATCCTATTTCCATTTCAGCCCATAGGCCACGAGTTCCTAACTAAAAAAATAAAAAACTAACTACACCCGGTTCAAAGGAAACCCTTGGAAAAGAACCGTGACCCAAAGAAAAATCAAGGGGAATTGATACACTACTACAAAAGAAAATCTTTTTGAGTTTTTTTTCTTTTTCTTCGACTTTAATCCCTCAATAAGTTCGTCGAATGATATCCATCATCGGTACAAATCAAAACTTTTTGCATATTTTTTTTTAAAATTTTTTATTTTATATTAAGTTAACTAATGAACTAGACTACTCGACATAATTCTAAACATACAACATACATACAACAAAGTATCCCCCACCCACACTTAAAATGAAGGCATGTCCCCATGTCAAACAAAATAAAGAAATGTGAGGTAAAGAGAGGTTCCCTGGTATATCAACCTTGATCAGAGACAATGTCGGGGTCGAGATGGCAAGCCCTCCCCAGTGCACCAGCCAAGCCATGATCTTTTTCTCCAATTTTGCATTTTGGGTGGCCAGTGCATCAACTCGAGTCCCCAATTCTGTGACAGAAGTGCGCAACCCTGCCATTTCATGCTCTAAGGCTCTCATCTGTGTACTCCGTCTGGCCACAAATGTTCCTTCAGCCTCCGCAACTTGCTCGTGTGGGGGTGACTCTGCCCCAACCTCATCCTGCCATTCATCTCCATCCTCTGGCGCATCAGAATCATCACTATTAGCTCCGCCGGGTACCACATGATCCTTCCCAATGGTCACTTTATCCGCCTGGAACTTTGGTTCTTTCTTCACTTTTCCATCAGCGCTCTTGTTTTCTGGCACCAGTGTTGCCCAGCATAAATAGTGACCAGTGAAGGAAAGAAGAACCCATACCTCTTCACGGGGCAACGTATGAACATCTCGTCGTGAATAACCTTGTCCACATCAAAATCGTGGCTAGTCATTAAGCACCATATCAATGCAGCTCTAGGACCATTCACCTTGGTGGTGTTGGAGGAAGGCAACAAGCGACTATTGATGATATACAACCAATACTTCCCTTCAAAGGTGAGTGAGGCTGAGTGAAACTTCTTTCCCGGCGTAACCAGCACTATGTATTTGTTTGGCACACAGATTATTCTGAAAAACATGTTCCAGGTGGTTGGTTCTCGCCTATAAGTATCATAATAGTCCTCCACCTACCAAATACAAGCAACTTGTACGCCCTCCTAATAGCATCTATCGAGGCATCAACACTCTTCTATCGCACAGTGAAAATATGGTCCTCATGTTTAGAGCAGTTCGCGTAGAACTCTCGTACAACTATCAAGTTGGCCTTTTCAGGATCTTCAAAGGAAATGTCCAGCCTGCGCCGAACCAGCTCCTGATACATATTGGGACAATCAACCTTGAGGGACCCCCTCTTAATACCTCATTCCGGTATTGACTTTTTAGTTTCCTTCTGACTGAAACGTTCTTAGACTGATCTTGATACAAATTTTGTGTTATCGAACTGAGGTACATTGGTCGAGGCCCGAGCTCGGGACAAGCCTGCATGACCACTTGAAGAGGCACCGGTGGTTTGTCTTTTCTTTGAGGGTATCATGGTACCTATGCAAAAAACACCACTATCAGTAAAAGGTGGGATGTGAACTAATAGCGGTTACTCATAATTTACTCGCACAATTGGCCACAAGTTACATTCAAAACTCATTGTGGCATTTAAACAAACACTTGATATGCACATTCCCCCCAATTTACCCAAAGACCCAATTAAACTTCAATTTCACCACAAACTTAATAATGTCCAATCCAACCCAACTAAATCCACTATCCTCATGCCAACAAATATACTAGCAATTCAAAACAAAGACAAGAACAACCATGACTTCTACAACCCTACAATTAAAAGAGAAGAAGAAAAGAAAAAATATTGGAAATTTAAAAAAAAAAAAATAGAATCCATGGTACTTACCTGAAGATCTTGTGAGGGATAACGATTGGGGAGGCTTGAGTAGATAAAAGGAATAAAGAGAAGTCGGTGTTTTCTTTTCTCTTTGAGAATTTGGGGGAGAATAGAGGATAGTATGCATGTTTGGAGATGGAGGGGAGGGTTTTGTTTTTTTGTTGTTTTCAGTTTTTTTGAGGGGGAAAGGGGGGGGGATGGTTATTAGTAAAAAAAAGAAACAAGTAAAATAAAACTAATGAAACAAAAAGAAAAGAGAAGAAAAAAAATTAAAACTTAACTAAACCTAAAACGGCGCCCAGTGCGCGGTTGATCTGCGGTCAATGTGCGGCCGCGCACGTGGGGCAGTAAGGGACTCAAAATGCGCGGTTGATCTGCGCCCGTGCATGTTGTAACAGTGTGGGTCTCAAAATTCGCGGCCTGTGCACGGTCAATGCGCGGCCGCGGACGGTTAGCTTCCGAATTTTTTCCCTTTTTCGCCACTTTTTACCTATCTCCGAGTTGATTCCTTCACCCGTAATCCTTCATGTGCGCATAATTTCATCCCTTCACATTAATAGACATGTCAATACCTTCACCGTTCAAAATCAAATACAAAAATAAGAACAAAAAAAAAAATAGGTTGCCTCCCAGAAGCGTCTGATTTAACGTCGCGGCACGATGAATTACAACAAACCATGGGTTACCTCCCAATAAGCGCCTGATTTAACGTCGCGGCACGATGCAAGCTTTCATTACTTCGCTCGCGTATTAGGGCTCTTTCAAAAAAATCACCACGTTATCCCCTTTTTCTTCGACCATTCCAAGGTAGTGTTTCAACCTTTGCTCATTCACTTTAAACTTATTCGTTCCATCTTCAGACTCAATTTCTACAGCTCCATTTGAGAACACTTGCACAACTCTAAATGGTCCTGACCATCTAGATTTCAGCTTACCCGGAAATAATCTTAATCTCGAGTTGTATAACAACACTAGATCTCCGGGTTTGAAGTTCCGATCTAGAATGTGCTTATCATGCATCATTTTCATCCTTTTTTTTGTACAATCTTGCATTCTCAAATGCATGGAACCGGAATTCCTCGAGTTCATGTAGCTCTGTGACTCTACTTGTGCCTGCGGTCTCCATATCCAAATTCAACTGTTGCAGTGCCCATAGGGTTTTATGCTCAAGCTCCACCGGAAGATGGCATGCTTTTCCAAACACCAACTTGTATGGCGACATACCAATTGGAGTTTTAAATGCTGTGTGGTACGCCCATAGTGCATCATCCAGCTTCTTTGCCCAATCAGTCCTTGTCGCATTTACTGTTTTGGTCAGGACACTTTTGATTTCCCTATTGGACACTTCAACTTGCCTGCTCATCTATGGGTGGTAAGGTGCGGCAACCTTATGGCGAACTGCATACTTTTCTAACAGCCTTGTGAACACTCTATTGCAAAAATGGGTTCCACCATCACTGATTATAGCTCTTGGGGTGCCAAAACATGTGAAATATTTTTCTTTAACAAGCTTGTCACTCCTTTGGAATCATTTGTGGGAAGGGACACAACTTCAACCCATTTGGAGACGTATTCAACTGCTACCAATATGTATTTGTTACCATACGAGCTGACAAATGGCCCCATAAAATCAATCCCCCACATGTCAAACACTTCCACCTCCTGAATTGTGGTCATCGGCATCTCGTTACGGTGAGATATGTTGCCTGTCCTTTGTCACTCATCACAACTTCTCACCTAAACATGGCCATCCTTGAACAGAGTCGACCAATACAAACCCGACTCCAACACCTTCGTTGTTGTCCAAATTCCTCCAAAGTGCCCACAATATGGTGAAGCATGGCAAGCCTGCAAAACAGAAGGTTGATCTTTCTCAGGGATACACCTCCGGATCATGTTATCTACACATATTCTATACAGTAAAGGTTCATCCCAGTAATAATACCGACAATCGCGAAAGAACTTTTTATTTTGAATTGAAGAGAGCTCATAAGGTACAATAACATTTGCCAAATAATTAGTAATATCAACATACCATGGCGTCTCCTCCATTGTTAGTGCTAGTAATTGTTCATCCGAGAATGTCTTCATTATATCTTCAACCTCTACTTTCTTTTCAGCTCCCTCCAACCTTGAGAGGTGGTCTGCCACTTGGTTATATGTCCCTTTCTTGTCACAGATCTCCAGATCAAATTCTTGTAGCAAAAGAACCTAGTGGATCAAGCGTGGCTTTGACTTCTTCTTTGCTACCAAGTACCTAATTGCTGCATGGTCAGTATAAATAATAACTTTTGAACCAATCAAATAGGAACTGAATTTTTCGAATGCAAACATCACAGCTAACATTTCCTTCACAGTCACGGTATAATTGAGTTGTGCACCGCTTAGCGTTCTGCTTGCATAGCAAATTGGGTGCATCAATTTGTCCTTTCGCTGCCCCAAGACTGCTCCTATAGCATAGTCACTCACGCCACACATGAGCTCGAACGGTTGCTCCCAATTGGGTGCAACGATGATTGGTGCAGTCACCAGTCTCTTCTCCAGCTCCTCAAATGCCAACCTGCAATCATCATAGAACACAAAGGGACGATCCTTTTCAAGGAGTTTACATAAGGGTTTAGCAATTTTAGGTAAATCTTTTATGAATTGCCTGTAGAATCTGGCGGGCCCAAGGAAACTTCTCAACTGCCTTGACCGAAGTGAGCGGTGGTAACTTCTCAATCACGTTAACCTTAGAATGGTCGACGTCAATACCTTTACAAGACACTCAATGCCCCAACACTATCCCTTCTTGTACCATAAAATGGAACTTCTCCAATTCAGCACTAAATTTGTCTACATACACCTTTTTAGCACTCTTCTCAAATTCTGAAGACAGCCTTCGAATGAATCCCCCACCACGGAGAGATCATCCATAAAGACTTCAATAATGTCTTCAACCATGTCAGTGAAAATGGCTAACATACACCTCTGAAATGTAGCCGTCGCATTGCAAAGACCAAAAAGCATTCTCCGAAAGGTAAAGATGTCATACGGACAAGTAAATGATGTCTTCTCTATATCTTCAGGGGCTATTGAGATTTTATTGTACCCCGAGTATCCATCCAAAAAATAGAAGTGAGACCACCCAGTCAACCTATCCAACATTTGATCAATGAATGGCAAGGGGAAATGATCTTTCTGGATGGCTGTGTTCAATTTTCGATAATCCATGCAAATTCGCCAACCTGTTACTGTATGAGTCGAGATCAAATCGTTATTCTCATTTTGCACGACCGTCATTCCTCCTTTCTTTGGCACACACTGAACAGGACTGACCCAGTTACTGTCAGAGATAGGGAAGATAATACCCGCATCTAACCACTTGATCACTTCTTTCTTCACCACCTCTTTCATGTTCAGGTTTAGCCTTCTTTGATGTTCTCTAGAAGGTTTGTGCCATTATTCCAAGAGAATCTTGTGCATACAAAAGGCCGGGTTAATACCCTTTATGTCCGCCATGGTCCACCCAATAGCAGTCTTACATTTCTGTAACACCTATAAAAGTTGTTCTAACTGCACATCTAGCAAACCGGATGATATGAAAACAAGTAAAATAGAGTTAGGCCTAAGAAAACGTACCTGAGGTGAGTCAGAAGCGGTTTCAGGTCCAACTGTGGTGGCTCCTCTATTGATGGCTTCGCATGTGGTGTTGCTCTTTCTTCTAAACATATGGGCTCGAACTGGGGTTCCCTTTTCCAGAACCCCTGACCTTCGAGAGCCATGACCCACTCTGCCAACTCTTCCCCATCCACATCTTCCAAATTCATCAAGCAGGCTTCTAATAAATCTTTGACCTTTAGGGTCTCATCCTCCTCTTGTAGTATTACATCCACGACCTCCAATAGCGAGCAATTTGCAAATTCGCTGGGTCTCCTAATAGATTGTTGAACATTGAATATTATTTCTTCATTATTCAACCTCATTTTTAACTCTCCACTCTCACAATCGATCAATGCCCTCCCAGTGGCTAAGAATGTCCTCCCAAAAATTATTGGTATTTCTTCATCAACTTGACAGTCAAGAATAACAAAGTCGGCATCAAAATACAATTCCCCACTTGGACGAGCACATCATCAAGAATTCTTGTCGGCCTTTTGACTGTGCGATCAACCAGTTGCAACAACATTGAGGTCAGTCTAGCTATGCCAATGCTTAGTTTTGTGTATATTGCCAAAGGCATCAAGTTGATACTAGCTCCCAAGTCACACAATGCTTTAGCAAAATCATAACTTCCGATTGTGCATGGGATAGTGAAACTACCAGGATCAGACAATTTTTGAGCCATAGGTCTTATCACCACCGCGCTTCAGGTCTAAGTCAGAGTTACAGTAGACAGGTCCTGGAAGTCAAATTTTTGAGACATCAGATCCTTCATCATTTTTACATAGCCTGGCATTTCCTTTAAAACATCCAGCAGCGGAATATTCAATTGAATTTGTCTAAGCATTTCCAAGAATTTCCTGTATTGATCATCTTTCTTTTGCTTTGCCAACCTTTGAGGGAATGGTGCAGGAGCTAGCCTCTGCCCACTGCTTGGTATCTTGTCTTCATTAAGAGTCTTTTCCACCACCTATTTTAGGAGTTGTTTAATTTCCTTCTCCTTGCCTTTGTCAACTTGTGCCTGTTCAATTACCACCTCTGTGAGTTTCGCTGACTCGTCGGCCTCTGATGTCATTGAAGTAATTAGCATTGCGTCTCTCCTAGATTGAGAAACTTCTTGCTCTCTGTCTAAATCTCTTCCATTCCTAAGATTCACTGCCATTAGCTGATTTAGATTCTGCTCCTTTGGGTTGATGTTTGTGTCTGCAGGCAACATTCCTTGAGGGTGATTGTTTAAGGCCATAGATAACTGGCCTAATTGTGTTTCGATGCCCTTAATTGTTGAATCATGTGTAGCCAACTTTTCTTGCATCTTTCCATTTGTCCTAATGAGTTGTTGCAACATGCCCCTTATTTCTATCATATTACCGTCATCTTTTCTGGTCACCTGTTGTTGATGAGGCGGTTGGTAAGTCAACTATTGTTGGTGCTTCTGATTATAGCCCTTCTGCCTTTGATAGGGCACGACTTGGCCTTGTGGTCGTGCTACCCCTGGATTGGTATTGTATTGCTGTTGGGTTGGTCTGTACTGCTGATTTTGAGGTCCCCATTGTTGTCCACCTTGACTCTGGCCTCCAAAATTATTGACGTAATTCATGTCTTCTCTGAAGTCCTGGTTATCATTATCTCCACTTCACGAGCAAACATATGACTGATTTATGCAGGGAATGCATAGGCCTCCATTTGTCGTATTAATAATGTGCACCTGTTTCGTACCCATCTCGTCAATTTTCTTTGTCAGCAAGCTCATTTGGGTTATGAGAGTGGCTATGTTTTCTGCATTTGAATTGTTTGGGTCAAGAGCAACAAAATGCACTATTGGAGTGAGTGTTGTACCTCTCGTCATCCAGCCTGAATTTTGAGCCATCTTGTCAAGAAGAATCTTACACTCTGTGAATGTTTTGCTCAAGAATGCACCCCCGACTAAAGCATCTACATTAGCCTTCAGACCGTCATCCAAATTCATATAGAATCTTTGTCCCAACATCTGATCCGGGATGCCATGGTGTGGACAATTCAACAACATACCCTTAAACCTCTCCCAGGTTTTTTGCAAAGTCTCAGTCGGTTTCTACCTGAATTGCAATATCTCATCAATTTGCCTTGCAATTTTGGTGGTGGTGGTGGTGGGGGGAGTAGAACTTGTTTAAGAACTTCTTGACTAGTTCCTCCCAAGTAGCAATGGAGTTTAGTGGGAGCGATTTCAGCCAAGTTTGAGCCTCCCCAGTCACTGAGAATGTGAACAGTAATAACTTGATTGCTTCAGGAGTCACATTCGGCTGTCTTTGAGTGACACAAATTGATAGAAAGTTCTTCAGATGTTGTTGTGAGTCTTCGATGTATGACCCGGAGAACATCCCTATATTCTGCAGCAAGTGCAACATGTTGTTGGTAATCTGAAACGTCTCCGCTTGTGTTTGAGGAATTACAATTGCAGTGGCTAGGTTATCAGCAGTTGGTTGTGCCCAATCATAAAGAGCAGCTTTCGGCACAAGAGGTGCTACCACTCCGATGTTTGGTTCAACTCGATCATTCCTATTGTTCCTGTTGACGTTCTCAACGTCGTCCATTTCAATATTGAGTTGGTTGTTTTGTTTCAGCTGTTTGTCCTTCTTGTTAGACCGATTCAATGCCCTGAATGCTTTCTCGGGATCTGAGAGTCCTTCAAAAAGTTCACCAGTTCTCAAGGAGCTTCTAGGCATGCACCTGAGTCACAAAAGAGTTCAAACGTGAGAATTTCAATGGAAATATTGTTTAACACCACAGAAAATTGATCTACTAAAAATCCTAGCAATTCTTCCAAGTTGTAATAAATAACACCATTAGTTCCCCGGCAATGACGCTAAAATTTGATCACGCCCAACTACGCCTTATAGAAGGACTAAGCGGTCGCTACAAATATAATCCAGTTCAAGAGTCAGGAGTCGAATCTCACATGGAACTAACCTATTTACTATAACTTTTAGTAACGCTAATGATAAGCTTAGACAATTTTCAGATGCAAGATTTTATTTGATAATTAACATAAATTATTTAACTAAGGAAAAATAACAATAAAAACTATCAATAAGCAAAAATGAAGTTGAATTCAATGGTAAAAGGATCTAGGGTTATTGATTTCCCCAATTGTTGGATTAATTCCTGACACGTTAGCTATAATCTCGGCGTAACACTCTATAACGATGATGAGTTCTTGTTTACTGTAATTATCTCTCGATCAACTATGATAATTTACTTGAATCATTCTATCGAACTACTCTAGTTGATAATATGTACAACTCATAAAATATCACACCAAAGCTTCATTTTTTCTAACCACACTTTTAAATTCAAGTAATTAATCTCTTAACTTACTCGAAAATGGCGTTGTTAAACAACAATCTAATCAAGTGTTCTTTCTCATGCAACACAAGATAACTAGACACGATTAATCAAGGGCCCTTTCAATTAATCACAAGAAACACATAGTTGAAATATTATAGAATAAAAACGGCTCAATTATATCAAAACGTAATCAAGATTTCATCCAACAATTGGTTCTCCATCAACCCTAGATGACGGGTTTAGCTACTCATACTACTAGCCACGATTACAATATAAAAAGTCATAACCAACAGTGGAATTAAGAAGAAGATGATGAAAAGCTCGTAGATGAAGTCTCCGTCTTGCTCCTTTTGTGTTCTTGCCTCCAAAGTTCTTCTAAACACCGGTCTCCCCTCTTTTTTGGGCAAATTAGGCTTCATATAGGTCAGGTTGGTCGCCTTTGGATTTACAAAATTGACCTTGGGCTATTTTTTCTCGGAAGCGTGTGCTCGACCGCGAATCAACCGCGCATTTTGCCCAGTGTTCTGCCTGATGTGCGCGACCAGTGCACGGTCAATGCACGGTCGTGCACTTGGAGGAATTTCTACAGATTGTTTTTCTTTCTTCTTTTTGATTGCGCTAACCTCCGGTTGGCCTTCAATGCTCCATGTTGACTCCAAAACATTCTTTAACTTCCTCATAGCCCGAAATTGCTCCTGCAAAGCATAAAGTTCTTAATTAGAGCAATTTGTTATCATTTAATATTCAAATATCAATAAAGTGCGGCTAAGTTAGAGCGTAAATAATAGCTAAACTACATAATTATAGCCTACTATCACGTTCGCGATGTAGAATTTATGGGCAAGAGTAAATTGCTCTTCACGAACGCGAGGGGTATTCCACATTCGCGAAGAAGGGAGAACCTGGGCAAAATTTAAAGTTCAAAATTGAGGGTTTTGAGTTTATATCATACAATTGAATTGGGAGCTCGGTAGAAGGTGATTTTTGGAGAGATTCTTACATGGGTGTTTGGGGTAAGTGATTCTTACCTAATTTTGGTTAATCCCTGTGATTATGTCTTAATTTCATCATTTAATTAGTGATTTGGAGTGGAAAATTGGGGAAAAGTTTGAGAAAAGTTATTAGGCCGAATTTTGGGGTTTTGATCGAGACTTTGGTATCGGATTTGAGTAAATTCCTTATGGTTATACTCGTGAGTGAATGTGCGTTCATAATTTGTGACTTTTGTCCGATTCCGAGAGGTGGGCCCGTGGAGGTTTTTTGAGCAATTTTCCAATTTCTTACTTTAACTTTGATTTCATTAGCTAGATTAATTTCTTGTAGTTATATTTATGTTATGTAATTGGTTTTGGCTAGATTTGGGCCATTCAGAGTTTAATATTCGTGGAAAGAGCATTGTTACGGACTGAATTTGAGCTTGATTCGAGGTAAGTGGCTTGCCTAACCTTGTGTGGAGGAATTCCCCTTAGGATTTGGTATTATTTTTTATATGTGAGCGCCGTGTACCTGAGGTGACGAGTACGTACATAGGCTAATTGTTGTAAAACCCGATTTTTGCTAAGTATCAACTTGTTTTCCTCCTTATTTGAGTTATATTGACATGTGTAGTAACTGTTAGCTTAGAATAACATGTCTGCTTGCCCTAACTGTTTATTTGAACTCTATGCAACATGTTTTAGTGAATTTCCTGCTTTCTTTAACTTGAACTTAGTCTAAATTGTCGGTTTTCTTGCTATAACTGTTATTTTTGTTGATTGAGCTGCATATCTATTTTGGGACTACGGGACGGTATTCCGGGAGATCTCCCTGTACTGCATATTTACTTTGGGACTACTGAACGACATTCGAGGAGATCCCCATGTACTGCATATTTACTTTGGGACTACGAAACGGTATCCCGGGAGATCCCTTTGCACTACATATTTACTTTGGGACTACGTGACGGTATTCCGGGAGATCCCCATGTACTGCATATTTACTTTGGGACTATGGAACGGTATCCCGGGAGATCCCTTGCACTGCATATATTACTTTGGGACTACAGAACGACATTCCGAGAGATCCCCTGCACATTTACGTTTGGGATTACGAGACGGTATCTCGGGAGATCCCTTATTGTTATCTCTGTGTACTGGGATGTTATCTTCTATGACTCCATTCTTGTTAAATTTCAGTCTTTACTTCACTGTGGTATTTCATTCTATCTTGTTTTATCATATATATATACCAATAGGGCCGTGACCTGACCTCGTCACTACTCGACCGAGGTTAGGCTTGGCACTTACTGGGTACCATTGTGGTGTACTCACGCCCTTTCCTGCACATGTTTTTCGTGTGCAGATCCAGGTTCTTCCTACCAACCTCGTTACTAGTTGCAGTTGCTGCTGTTTATTGGAGACTTCAAGGTATATCTGCACGCGCTTGCAGATCCTCGGAATTCCCCTCTATCCCCTATGTTCATTCTTCTCCTATTCTATAGATAGTGATGTATAGAACAATTAGTTTCTCATAGAAGCTTGTGACTTACGATGTTCTGGGTCTTGGGGGAGTGTTATGTATATATTGAGAGTTGATAGTTGTAAATACCAAGCGACATCTTAATTGCTTATTTACATTATTGTTGTTGTAGTTGTTAATGTTCATGCTTTCATTTCATTTTCGCAAAGTGTTAGGCTTACCTAGTCGTAGAGACTAGGTGCCGTCACGACGTTCAAGGAGGAATAATTTGGGTCGTGACAATACCATAAATACTTATTTTGCTATAAAATATAAAAGATAATTATAGAAAATAATATTTTAAAATAATTTTGATTTATAATAAATAAGGTGTATGGTAAAATTTCCATCCTTTAAAAAAAAAAAAAAACCTTTTATCTGAAAATTAAAACAACCTGAATTACGAATAAAGGAGGCCGAAGTTGTGCTCTGCTGCCATAACCAAAATCCTTGTTCCTGCTCCAGAATTTAGGTAATCCCAAAAGAGCCAACACAAAGCCTGCTAAATCGGGAAGCGGCGTTGCTGAATCAAAGCAGAAAAGAGCAAAGGAAAGAAAAGAAGCAGCCACCAAAAAATGAAGACTACCAAAGGAGGCAAAGTCATGAACCCTACCGATGCTTATCGCAAGGAAATTCGCAAACGCGAATTGAAAAGGGTAAAATTTCTCAATGCACTTCTTATAAATTATTAATCAATCAACTACGCTTCGATTTATTTAACTAGTTGGAGTTGGCTATATTATGTTCAAGAATCCATTTCGATTCAGTATTCAATATTTAGACCTGTTCCGGGTTTTGGACCAGCTGAACTTCATAAAACAACAGCGATGCCTTAGTCCCAAACAAGTTGGAGTAAGCTAAATCCTCATTAATCATGTTTCTCCATTTAAATTCATCTCAAGCCAACATTATACAAAATAAAAATAAAAAGGAGTTCTAGGAGTTGTATATTGGCTGTTTCAATCTCTTTTACAGCATATTGACGTCCTTTCATGCTTTGTGGGAGGTTTTGGAGTGTCGCGCTCACATGCTTTTAAAGTTTCTTGCTCAATTCTGGCTTTCTATTGCAAAATGTAGGAAAATCAGGATATGAAATAATTAAAAATAAAACAGCTGGTTTTTACTTATGCTTAAAAGCTGTCAATAATGCTTGATTGTACCTTTTCCTTTCACAGAACAAGAAAGAAAGGAAGAAGGTGAGAGAAGTTGGTATCTTAAAGAAGGATCCGGAGCAACTAAAAGATCAGATTCAGAAACTAGAAGTGATGAGTAAGTTGCTGCACATTTTGAAATGTGTTGTATGCTACTTGTATATCTAGCTGGGTGGGACGGGTGTGGGACATAGCTGGTTGTTTCGTTTTTTTTATGTTTATATATTTGTGTGGTGATGTTAAGATTGTGGAGCTAGTATAGGGCAGTGGAAAAAGAGTACTTTGGTTCTCATATATAGGACAACGGACATATTTGAAGTTATGCGGACTACTGTGGTTAAACTTATGAGTCATGGAGAAACTTTGAGCAAGACTGATAGAACATAAATATCTTGCACCTGCTTGGTGCTTTGTTCTGGAAATAAAACTTATTCTTATCCAAAAAAGAGATGAAGTATAAACTTAGGGAAATTGCAAGAGTGACTAAGAACTAGTTTGGATTTGTTGAAGACCTAATTAAGTTAATAAAAATACCCATAAGAAAATAAGTAAATAAAAGTGTGCCTTTTCTAACAATTTTTAAGTAAGATAGTCATATACTTTAGAGCAAGTTAATTAAGTTCATAAAAATACTCATAAGAAAATAAGTAAATAAAAGTGTGCCCTTTCTAACAATTTTTAATTGAGATAGTCAACATGATATCAGAGCAAGGTCTTCTGTTCGACTCGCACGTCACCGATTAATTATCATAAAAAATTTCCATATGCTTGATTAAAAGAAAAAGAATCACACTTGCATGTGATGGGATAGATAAAAGCGTGCTCTTTCTGACAACTTAAGCTTTTAGGTGAAATGACCATACTTCTATAGGATTTACATCAGAGATAATATTTATACTAAGACTATTGATGAAAATTTTTAAGAGAGGTAGAAGGACCTTCACATGATATTCATTGTCTTAGAAAAAAGTTGTCATGTGTGATAACGTACATACAAGTTGTTCCCGATAAACATGCGTTTACATTAAGGGTCTGCCTTGAGTCCTATATTTGTTACCCTAGTTATGGATGACCTAACCATATAAGATGATATTGTGTCAATTGACGAAAATAAAGAGAGAGTCAACCCAAAGTTAGAACTATGAAAAAGCACTATGTAGAGTTCAGATTCTAGGATAGGTTGAAGTAATTCAATATATCATTTTAACACCACAAACAAATTGACAAGACACATGAGGCTCTAAGCAAAAGGCATGAAGCAAGCACATGCTTCTTCAAAGTGAAGTGCACGATTAATTGAATATATATATATATTATATATATATATATATATATATATATATATATATATGTATGTACCTAATATATACATCAAATTGCAATTAAAATTACTATTTTAGCATCCAATATACAATAGTGACAACATTAATGCAATAACTCAATTGAAGCATTACCAAAATATAATTTAAACAAGGTCAACTAAAATGAGAGAAGGTCAGTTGAGATGGTTTGGCCATATCGTAGATCTTCATATGCAATTATGCACTTGTTCTAGGTGCGACAATTTAATTACTGAAGGTGATAAGATGAGATGAGGTAGATTTAAAATTTAATGAGAAGAAATTATATTAAAAAATGTATAAGCTCTGGAAATCAATGCGAACTTAAAGGATTCATATAAACAATACCAACTACAACTAGTTGGGATTAAGGCTTAGTTCTGTTGTGGTACTTGCATTAGGTCCGGTGCTTGTTAGGTGTCCTTTATTCTAACTAGAGATTTTGTATAGGGTAGTGTGTGATTTTGAAAATCTCTACTTTTAGAGAATTCCTAATTGCTTGCGAGTCATTTTTTTAGTAATTGCATGAAATGACTTGAATTGAGTGGGATGGGTATAGAGGATTTTTATTGCCAAATCCATTGTCCTAGGAATTGATCGATTGATTGATAACATTGTGGTGTGTAGTTTCTGATCACTAATTTTTTTGAAGTACTAGGTTATACAGCATGACTAGCCAGCAAGTTGTATTCTTATTTAATGTTACTTTAGTTTCAGAGCTTCTACTTTACTCCTGAAGTGACAAAAATCCATATTGATAAATGATAATTGTTGCTTTACATGGAACTTTAAGTTTTTTTTTGGCTGGAGCTCATCTTTGGTGCCACCAGGAATACAAAAGGTGTTGCGTGTGGAATTTTGGAGAGCTCTTGCAAATTTTATGGACATGCATCATGCTCATGGAATAAAATGGCATTAGAATTAGTTGTAGGGCTGGCTATCAAAATGTTCTCATGCTCAGGGAATAAAATGACTTTAGAATTAGTTGTAGGGCTGGCTACGAGGAAAAAAAGACGAGTTGTTGGAGCTTGGATTGTCCAGAATTTCATTTAATTTTTTTTGTTTGTCTTATTCTTATTTTAATATGAAGATGTTTTGACATACACAGAGGCTGAGGGTGCTCTAGACAAAGCAAGGAAACATAAAAAGAGACAACTTGAGGATACTCTTAATCTTGTTCTCAAGAAAAGAAAGGTAAGGTTTCCTATGTAAAATATTCAGATACCTCTGTGTAAATTGAGTTATTTGAGATCTAATATAACCAATAAACTAGAGTTTATTTCTAGTTTTGCACAACTTGAGTTAATTTTTGAACTTTTATCTTTCATGAGGAGCTAATCATTATGATCTAAATTAATATGTGCAAACTCATTGCTGCATGGCAAGGTTGTAGAGTTCTGACAGGAAATGTAAATATTGGAATACTACTACTCGGGCAAATTTTCTGGTCGATTTGGAGAGAGAATAAGCTATCTTTAAATGAAAAAGAGGCTGTTCACTAGCTAGGGTGCATTAGATGACATTCTTCTACAAGTCTCAAAATTCGCAGGCCAAAGATGTCTGACGACTGCTGCTGTATCCTCCACCGCCACCATTTGACAGTGTCTGTTTTTACCTTATCCTCTCCATTTATATGTACAAGTTTATGAAAAAAATTCAGCTTAACTATTCTTAAAACCAAAAAAGAAATATATATGATACCCCCTCTGATCCAGTTTATGGGACCCCATTTCCTTTTTAGTTTGATTTATCAATAATGACCCCTTTTCTAAATATGGAAACAATTTAACTTAAACTTCTCATTTAGCTATAATGACAAGCTTTTATAGCTACACAAACTTTATGACATGTTTGAGACGACTAGTTTTAAAAGTCTTATAGCCACACAAATGTTATGGCATATTTAACACCACAAGTTTCGAAAGTTTTCTCTTTTTTCTCATATTCCAGTCAAATAAATTCACCTAAATTGAAACAAAGGGAGTAATAATTAAGATTTGGAGTTGGTATAGACATTGAGGGTGCCAATTAGCTTGTAAAAGAGATACAGATCTTTGGTGATGGTGATATCAGTACTACTCGTCTTTAGTACTAGCTGTTCGATAAAGTGAAATCACATGGAGTCGACAAATCCTCTGGATTCTCCTGGAAACTCCTGATTTTGTTCCTCCACCTGGTTGACAACATAGGTTGAAAGGTATTCTTTTTTTAGATTACTTCCTGTTTGATGTGTTGAAGTGTGTGACCATCTCTGTTCTTGGTTTACCCAATGTTAGACCTTATGTTATGTTGTCCACACTCCAGATGTGTAGGCCATTTGGGGGTGTTAGAGTCCTACAGCAAGAGAATGAGTTGCTTCTCCTTAGATAGTTTTAAGACAATCCTTACCTCTTGAGCTAGCTTTTGGAGTTTGAATTAGGCCCAAGGTCCATTTCTTAACATGATATCAGAGTAGATAGAGGTACTAAGATCAAATCTCATTGCCATCCATTATGAAAAAAAGAATTTCCAGATGCTTGGCCATGAAAAAAGAATCTGGCCTGCACGTGAGGAGACATGTTGAAAATATAATTAAATAGTAAATAAAAGTATGTTCTCTCTAATAGTTTAAGATTTTAGATAAGATGATCACACGTATCAGCACCCTATGAGGTGAAAACAAGCCGGACTCCTCTAATTGAATGTCTTGGTTTAACCAATGAACGCAAGAGTTGAAGTTGCATCATCTTAAATGCTTATAGGAGGAATCTGTCATTCACTGCGTTCTCTGAACTCTTCACTTTCTAGATAAAGTCTTAAGAAGTGTAAGAAAGTCTTTTTTATTTCTGTTCTCCCACTATATCCAAATTTTATGGTATACTGACCAATAAAATTTACCATTTTAAGAATTTAGTCGTATTCTGTGTCATTCTAAAATGAAAGGACTTCTGATTTCTGATGGAAAGAGTAAGGGGTTGTCTGGTTCAAGGGATTAGGTGGGTTATCCCGGTGTAATTTTGGGATTTAATTTATCTCGTATTTGGTTGGAGGTATTAGTTAAAACCGGTATTTTTTAATACCAAATCTTGGTATAGCTTATCCTATATAGAATGTGGGATAAGTTATCCAGGTTTTAATCCCAAAATTATAATCCTGGGATATCCTGGTTTTAAAACAAACGACCCCTAATTATTTTCACTAGGCTTGAATCTTTGAAGAATTAATTTTAGAAGATACATCAACGCTGCAAGTTTGGTGATGATATCTCTCATAGTTTAGCTGGTAGAGTTTAGTGGTTTTAGTTGGACTGTACAGGAAATAAATATACTTTCAGGATAATTGCCAAAAGAATATACTTTCAAGTTAAATTTGTTTTTCTTGGTATTGGGTTGTTTACGTTCTTTACCCTTTGATTCTATATCTTGATTTTGATGTCTAGTTGCTCACTGGCATTGCTTTTTTAGGAATATGAAGATAAATTGAAAGAAAAGGGTGAAGAGCCAGTAATGTTTAGGTAAAAGAAGGCCTCTCTTCTATTATGATGTTGTGAGAATGCCCCTTTCGCCTTTACTTTATTACATCTGTTGTTCCTACTTTCTCTGCAGTCACCTGGGCCCCCCTCAAAGGCGGACCACTGCGGAAGAGGAAGAAAGGGTCAATCACCCTAAACCTGAAGTAAGGTCTTGCTTCACTCTTATGTTTTATGGAAGTTGCTTTTGCCGATCCATGAATAACATGGCATATGTGGATGCAGGACTCGGTTTATTATCACCCTACACTGAATCCTACTGGAGCTCCTCCTCCTGGAAAACCTCCCATGTTTAAGTCAACAATAGGTGTCTATAGTTCATTTTTCATGTTAATTTTATATTGCTACTCTCTCTCTCTCTCTCCAGCTCTGATCCCTCCTGTTTCAAACTGCAGGACCTAGAATACCATTATCAGCTGCTTCATCTAGTGGTGCTACGTCATCTTCGAAGTCAGATGTGGTAGATGGTGCTTTACCAGCTCTTCCACCACCACCTCCGCCACCTCCATTGCCTCCAACTGGTGATGCAGATTCTGTGGATGGGATGCCTGCATCTTTACCTTTACCTCCTCCACCTCCTATGCCGCCAAAGCCTGTAGTGGCAGATATGGGTGCTTCATTGCCACATTCTTTGCCCCCACCACCTCCTGGTCCCCCACCAAAGGAGCAGATCTCTGTTCATCCTCCACTTCCTCCACCTCCTCCTCGACCCCTTCATCAATCTGGTCAACCTCCGCCTCATCCTGGCACAGGTAGAAATGAGAGGGATAAAAATCATTCTGAACTGGATGAGATGGCCTCGAGAGAACAAAATCAGGTACACATCTTAGTAAATATATATATATATATATATATATACTAGTTATAGTGTACGTGCGTTGCACGTGTCAATAAACTAAAATTATATATATATATATACAAAATAAATTATATAAAATAGCAATAGACATTATAATAAATGCAACATTCATTTAATGACAAAATAATGTTAACATTGAGTCAGTTGCTGAATTCAAAGTAATCAAGTAACTTCTAAACTTTCAATAATGGAATAATTTAGAGAAGTATAGTATATTGTATTAATACTTAGCTATTTTATGTTATGAGATAATATGCATCTTACCTAATATATTTTCATAGATGATGTTCTTAGTGTCCCGTTTCTTTAAGTTGCTTCGCTGCTTTGTCATGACGAATATTTTTATTATTGATATTGATATTCCTCAGAAAACATGTTACAACAAATATAGCCCAACATTGAGCTATAAAATAAAAGTGTGATTTTATGAAGTTGGTAGAAATGATTTTCAGATAAAGAGATACAAATTCAACTTCCATATATTTATAAATTATACCCAAACTATTATCGGAAAGAAAAGACAGAACAAAGATACTCAGTATGTTAAATAGAATAGGTTTCTCCTTTGTTTCTTTCACTTACATTGAGTAGATTTTTTTCCTTTTCCAATTCAAATATTTTACTTAGACGAATTTACCAAGAGGACTTCCAGTGGTATTGGGTTTCTGCTATGTAAAACAAAAAAAATCTAAATAATCCTTCTCTTTAAGGTAGGATCCCAAATGATCATGGACATTTAGAAACAATAAAAAGCAGAAGAGAATCCTCTTAACTTATGAAAGGCATAGGGATATAAAATAACCAATCAATGTAATTTGCAAAA
Source organism: Nicotiana knightiana (assembly GCA_005239525.1). NCBI lineage: Eukaryota > Viridiplantae > Streptophyta > Magnoliopsida > Solanales > Solanaceae > Nicotiana > Nicotiana knightiana. The sequence continues at coordinate 32,605 of ML414461.1, read as the reverse complement.
GAAATAAACACAATCACAGATAATTTAATCCACCAATCGATCATCTACAGTTTTTGAAGAGCATCATTCTATATAACTGACAACAAAAAAGATTTTTATTAAATCATTAGCTTTCAAAGCCAGAACAAAGATACTCAATAATTGTAATAAAATAACCCATTGATGTAATTTGCAATACAAATAAATACAGTCGCAAATAATTTATTCCACCAACCGATCATCTATAGTTTTTGAAGACATTAACTTATATAGCTGACAACAAAAAGATTTGTATTAAATCAACCAAATAAAAAGTACCAAATATCAATGACTCTGTTCTTAGTTCTCTCAGAATATTATTGCAAAAATCCAGATGAATAACATAATACACATATCAATGCTAACTCAACTTCTCTGTTCTGCTTCTTCGATATACACGATGTTACGGAAAGAAAAAAAAAATTGGCTTAAAAAGAAAACATGGAAACACAAAAAGCTGGAGATTGAATGAATCTAGTAGCAGCTGTAACTTCGACCTACGATAAAGTTCATGAAGACTTTGGGATTGTAACTCCTTTTATAGAAGCGTTTTCAAATACTCAAAAAGTCGGATTGATAAACCAAAAAGAATTTGAGTAGGACACCATTTGTAGGAGGCCACCGATTGTGAAGACTCCTATATGTATGCTTACGATATTAACGAGATTTTTTTTATTTTTTTCAAAAAGATATATATTATTAGTGTTTATATATAATTACAATTTTATCCAACTTAAAACATACTTTCGAAGGATAAAAAAAACGAACGACATTTCGATATGGTTTTCGTGCTTTTAATATAGTGTGTGTATATATATATACACATCATATAATACTATATTATAAGTATGAAGCCCAAATCAAAAGATTGAAAGACTAAAATAACCTTGTAGTACCGAAAGACCATAATACCCTTCAATAAAATCAATACATTAACAAACCTACGTTAGTCAACCTCATCTTTGCTATGATTCGGAGAGTTCCATTGAATAATTAAATGTAAACTAACTCAATTAACAAATTCATAACAGAAAGTTTCAAGGAGCTCCAATCAGGAAGAGTTATATAAAGCTCTTCCCCTCCATCCTTTTGGGCTTTGACGTTTGGAATGGTTTCTAGCAAATATTCTCTATTATTTCTGTTTTTTCCTCTTTTTGCACACCAAAGAAAAGAAGTTACGAGAATGGTAAGAAACCTAAGTTATTGGACGCTGGATTCACTCCCACTACCCTCTTCTTGCTACAACATAAAAGTTGAGCACAATATTACTTTTAATGCTACAATCTTTATATACTACCATAAAATAACCTAAATCCCCTTCATTAAAAATCATAATCATTAGACCTTTTTACGCAAATCGTTATTTCTGTAGTGAATGAAGATTTGTGTTACTCGCTCCGATTCACAATAAGTGATCATTTTACTTTTGGCACACCCATTAAGAAAATACGAACTCCTAGAGAATAAAAGATGTATTCACTAAATTAACCTTAATTAATTGTTACCTTGACACATTAGAATATGTAAATAAGGGCAAATTTTGAAAAAAGAAAATTAATTCATTCTTGATTATGTAAATGGACACTTATTTTGGACCAAAATTAAAAGGTAAAATTATCACTTATTGTGGAGCGGAGAGAGTAATATTGAAGAAGTATAGTAGTGAGGCATAACGAATACTCGTAAGTATTCATTAAGCAAGGGAATAGATACAGCCGATGATATATTAAATAGCTATTAGTGACAATCAATGTTCATAACGTGATAGTTTAGTGTTGATACTTCGGTTCATATTAATCCTTTTCCTTTTCATAAAGCTTCATCTCCTCTCTTTGGGCTGCCCACCATAATAAAAACTGTTCATTTATTTTGAGTTTCTTCTTGTAAAATCTTCTTACATTTTTTTTTTCTTTTCTAGAATTAAATTGTTCTTTCCGAATATGGTGGAAACACCATATGAATTTCTGTGCCTGCGTTTTCAGCAATGCCAACAGTACACTAACTATCGTTTTGTGCAATATTTTTTCAATACAATGCATTGTTTATTGCATGGATAAAGACAACCTTCATGCAGTTACATGTAACACTTGAGTAAAAATTCTTGATCAATACTTCATATTGGTAAGTCAATAATTTTTTGCTATATCAGAGTTTCTTATTGCTTGTTTACTTATGCAATTGTATAGTGGGGTCGAATGTACTTCTCTTGAAGAGAATTTCATGTTTGTACTTCTTCGGAAGTTTTATAATTGTGTGTGTATATATATATATATCATCATATTATACTAAAAGTGGGAAGCTCCTATCTTCAAAGTTAGATTACAGTTTTGCCCCTAATGTAACTTAAAATGTATTAAAACATAAAACATCTAATATAATAAATATTAAATAGTAAAATCTTTTATTAAATGCAGTTTACCCTTCATAAAAACCTTTTATTATATATTAATTTTAGGTGCATTGAATTAATTAATGAAGAGGGTGTTTCAACTGCCAGAAATTATTAAAAGAAGTAGCAATTGTAAAAGTTTTCTTAATTACATTATTTACACCATAGTCTTTTCACATTTCAACCTCATACGTTTTATCCTTTGAGCTTCCATATGTAATTAGTAGTACGGAGAAATATTTACCTATAATCTTTTATATCTTTCTTGTACTATATATATAAAGGCGCACAACAAAAGTGGCATATCACTAATTCTTTTCTTCCAGTAAAGGTTTACTGTTATGGATTTTGCTCAATACTACCTGGACAGGTATTTTTTTTTTCCTGTCTAAGAGCTTATATTTTGTAAAGTAACTTGTACTGTGATATCAATTTCTGTTAAACTATTGGTGATAGAATTCATACATTTTATTTAAATTGTTAAATGAGTTCTTATCTAGAGTACATGGTACAACACATAATAGTAAAGTTTGAAATTTTATATGCAGATTATATTTTTTTCATTTGCGAATTGATGTTGATACATATGAAGAACTATTTAAAAAAAAATGTTCAAGCATGCTTATGCTTCACCAGAAAAGCAACCCGGGATTAAAAAATTCCAATACCTACTTCTCATTTGAAAATCTGAAAAATAATATATTGACATGTCATGCTCTTAACCTAGTTAGGCGGATCGGTACTTACTGCCGTAACTTGACCGAGTGAACTAACATGTAACATTCTAAATGACAATCACATAATCGTAAGATATGTGATACTGGTATAAGTTTATATATGGGGTTGATTCACTCGGTCAGGTTAAAACACCGGGTATCGATCAGGCTCGCGGAGATTTGAAGCATGACATGACACTTGTATTATGCTTATTAAACATTAAACAATTCATAATTTGACTCTCTTCTAATAGTTATGAAAAGTTGAACTGATAAATTTAATCTCAGTCAATATGAGTAATTTTTTATCATTATATTAAAGGTGATATATTGATTTTTGTTTTCATGAGCCTATTATGTCATTCCTTCTACGCACATAGACGAACCAGATTTTGAAGCTTGTGGGTTCCCACCTATCTCAAACGATAAAATAAAAGCCTTACATGTCCTTTTTCTACCACCGGACCAGAAACAAACTTTGTTAGTGGATTCCCAACTCATAGTTTTTATATATTTACTGAATTTCTTGATATAAATACAGAATTCCTACAAAACTTAGGGACAACCTAACAGCCTAAATCCATCTCTGCTACACACGCATGTGAAAACAAGAAAATTACACGAAGAAGCTAAGCTGGAGAAGAGATTATTTATGCAATTTAGTTGAATTTAGTTTAATATATTAAGGAATTATTTCATGTTAGTGCTTTTCTTCAATTTCAAAAGTTCGATTTGTTTTGATATTTCTTCAAGTTTATATTAACGAGAAAATTATTAAATCATATTATATGATGCTCAAATACATATTTGTCAATTAATAGGAAAGAACTCTTAAAGTTGCACATGCCATACTATGGAAGATTTTCTTTTAGAAGAAAACTGAGCAATCAATTGCATCTATTAACATAAAAAAAACTAAACAGTAAAAAATGATATAGGTAATGAAGAAAAGTCATTTTTCTAAGTTTAGAATCAATCTGAATATATGTTATATTAGAAGAATTGTTACTCAATAGTTATATGTTTTAATATTATTTATACTATTTTAAAATATGTATAAATCGATATGGGATATAAGATCCCTTTCTGGAACATTAGAAGTGATCTTGTTTGTGGTTGCTACTCCCTGGCCCTAAAGTTGTTCACGATCTCTTTAACTTCTCAGGCATCAGCTGTGCTTCCTCCTCCACCTCCTCCACCTGGAATGCCATGGAAGTCAGATGGCATGCCTGCTGAATCTGATGCTAAAGCTTCAGAAACGGAAAGTCATCTTCAATTGCCGCCACCACCTCCACCACCTCCACGGCAACAGCCTCTAGTTCCTGGACCTGCCATGGTCCCAACTCTGCAGCCTGACGTATTACCTCCTGGAATATCTCGATTCCCTCCACCCCCGCCGCTAACTGATATGCGGCCACCACCTGGAATTGCGATCCAGTCTGCTCCACCCGGAATGATTGTCCCTCTAATGCCAAGACCACCTTTTGGACCTCCTGCAGGACCTCCACCAATGATGAGACCACCTCTTCCGCCTGGTCCTCCTCCTTTTCAAGAAGATGGTGCTAGACTGCTTGCTCCTCAAAAGCCATCATATGTCAAATCAGCTGCTTCAACAGTTGTTAAGAGGCCTCTAGCTCAGCATACACCAGAACTTACAGCAATGGTGAGTAATCTTCCGTTTCACTCTTTCTTGTACCTTTGTTATCCTGCATTTATTTGCATCAACTTTCAAGTGTATTTTTAAGGAAAGGCTGAAACTTTATATAAACTGAAGTGAGGTGTTTGTGTCGATTAGCTATGGGGTGTAACCTCACCGATGTATGTGAAGTTAGATAATATTTCCCAGACATTTTAGCAACTCTTTAGGAATAGACAGGGATTTATCATATATCTATAAACAACATTTTTACCTTCGGAGCGCTATCTTGGTACTGGTTTTTGGTTGATGAATAAAACTTTTTGCCTAGTTATCACTGAGAAAAAACATTATTAGGTCAAATTTTCAACAAACCAAATCATAGCCCTTTGTTGTCGGTGATGAAACCCTATAGCCTTTGTCTTTAAGCACCATCCCTAGCCAATTCATCGTTATCGTTAAATGTCACCATATTCACTGTGCTCTCCCTGTCAACCCATCAATGGAATTTGTGATATCTCTTCATACCGGAGAAGAAAGTATAGGGGGCGGGGAAGGAGCGAAAGAGTTTGGGAGGTGAAAGAGGGAAAGGGGAACCTGGAGAAAGGAAAAATTCCTGAAATTATCCCTATTTATAAGTTGGGAGAAAAATTGCCATCCACTCCCAGGATAAATTAAATAATCTCAGGTATTTGGAGGAATAATCCAGAGGCAGCTTTATTCAGAGCTGCTAAACTACTTGCCAAAGAGACGATCCCGGTGGGAATGTGTGGATTATCTCCCACGTTTTTTCTCCTACTTCAATATGTAATATACCCTCTTTCAAAGCTAGGAGATAAGAAGGAAAATGTGCCTTATCCAACTTGAAAAAAGAAAATGTTAAACATGCACTGTCTACATTATTTTATTATAATTCCTACAAATATCTCAAAGTTGGTTTTATAAAAAAAAATTCTCAAAGTTGGTTGTGTAGTCACCATTGTGATTGTAATTTTTGCAAACAACGACCCAGTAAAAATACCACTAGTGGGCTCGGAGGTGGGTTGTGTGTACGCAGACCTTACCCCTACCCCGAGGGAATAGAGAGGCTGTTTCCGAAAGACCCTCGGCTCAAGAAGACGAAAAGAGACAATATCAGCGCCACCCACATATACCATAGGAAAAAGAACAATATCATGAAAACCAGAAAATAGATGCAAAGCAAAAGCGATAGCCAGTAAATAGACCCGACACTGTGAAAAATGAAAGAGTAGTAAGACACAACATTGCCACTAGTTGTCTCAGACAAAAATCCTACCAGACTAGCCTCACAAAGGAAAGGCTCAACTACCTCCTAACCTACAACCCTAATACTCGACCTTCACAACTTCCTATCAAGGGCCATGTCCTTTGCAATTTAAGCTTAAGTGCAGTTAATCCAAAATAATCGACATAGATACGAATTAAGGAAAAAAGTTACATGAAAACTTGGAATTCCTGCAGGGATTTGTGAATAGATGCATCAAGGATCGGAGTTAATTGATCATTGGTAGCTTCTGTTATTTAGCACTGTGGATGAAGTGAACTTTATTTTCACTTTTATTGGTCATATATCTTTAATGTTGGTGATATAGTGTTCTCATGCTCTCATTTTATGCTTACAGTATAGAAGGTACATCTAGTTTGACATACTTGAATTTCGTTGATGGACTGAGTAAATACAATCTTTGACTGACACCATACTTAACGGTGGGCTTGCCTAGTTACCTAGTTTTGGCAGTACAGTCTTTCTAAGACCTTGTTCTTGGGTAAAAACAAAATTCATGGTTGACCGAATGAAGCATGAATTCTGGTTAAATCTATAGCAATTAAATAATGAAGTAAATTGTGGTGAAGAGATTAAAGTGATAAACTAAGATGTATTTATTTGTTATGAATATGCGCATTTTGCACTTAAATTATATAGTGGTGGACTGAAATTATCCTTGTCTCTTTGATCCTTTTATCTTATTTGCGATTAATAGTAGTGATGAGAATACCGCTTTTACTGGGAACCGAACTTGTTCATATTTGGTTTAAAACACTAGTTGCTTTCCTGTAGGTTCCTGCATCTGTGCGTGTGAAGAGAGAATGTGCACTTCCAAAAACCAAGCCAAAATCAACTATTGTGACTACAGTCAACCAACCAGCAGTGACTCTGCCTGTTGTCAAGCATGAATTAACTAGCACATCTGCACCAAAACCTCAAAGCATTGATGACTCATATACGGCATTCTTGGAGGACATGAAAGCACTTGGTGCTCTTGAAGGCTGAAGCAACAAGTAGAAGAAAGAAGAGGGTGGTGCGCAGAGGAAACAGATACCCGCGGATAATGTGATAAGTCTTTGACATTTAGATCGCCCATGTCTCCTGATTACTTGAATGTCCATAATTCTATGGTGCTTTGCTTTGATGTATCGGCCTTCTCATTCTTTGCATGTATGATCTTCGATGTGCTTATATTCTCATTTTATCTTCCTTAGCATTATTTTAGCCTTTAATGGGCAGTGGATATGCATTAGTCTAGAGGAAGTAGGAAACATCATGTAAATTGAAGTCTTGCAAGGAGCTTTCTTTTTGCCGTTCCTTTATGTATATATTTTTAAATTTTAAAGGAGAAAGTTCAAATACCCAACTAACTAACCGACTAAAATTCCCCTCTTCTTATTATTTTAATTGTTAGCATTTTGTACAAAGTAAATTAGGGGTCTCGTTTTCTCTCGGCGCATTTTAGCTTAATGTGCGCCATCCATGGGGAAGAGAGTTCGAAACCCTTCGATGAAAGCAGTAATGACACAGGAATCTAATGCATATGGCATACCGCAACATAAGAAGAAGGGAAACCAATCAAAAATGGCTTTAGGAACAAATCGCGGCCTGGTTGAAACAGTATCAACGGAAATTGATGAAACAGTAGAAACTCAACCACAAAAGGAATGGAAGACGAGGTAGAAGCAGAAGCTAAACAGGAAAATAAGACCACAAGTTGGGACAACTTTGACATTTCCAAGGCCTGTAACTGTAATGCTGGTTTCAAATTGGAGCTTGTTTCACCAAATGTAATTGGTCAATTACCTATTTGTGAAATTGACATAGAAGATATTAGCTCTGAAATAGAGTATTGGAAACATGCAATAGTCTGCTATGTGTTAGGGTCTCATCCCCCTTTCTCTCTTCTGAATGGCTATATACAACGACTATGGGGGAAATTTGGAATTAACAAGGTATCGATGATGAACAATGGAATAATTTTGGTACGATTTGATTATGAGATTGGGAAGAATGAAGCAATACAAGGAGGGATTTATCATTTTGATAACAAACCTTTTATTGTAAAGGCTTGGAATCCGGATATGGAGTTTGAATTTCAAGTATTGGAGTTCAAAAGGGCCAAGTAAGATTGGTAGTTTAATTGGGAAGCCTCTAATGATGGACTAAAATACTCAGAGGAAGGTAGGTTTGAACTTTGCAAGATTACTGATAGAAGTTGAGGTGGATACAAAGCTGCCTGACAGAGTATTTTTTAGGAATGAAAAGGGACTACTGATTGAGCAAAAAATCAGCTATGACTGGAAACCAGTGCTATGCAAATTTTTCCACAAGTATGGGCACTCTAAGAAGGAATGTCGAAAGAAGAAAATGCCACAATCTCCTGTACAATAGAAACAACGAGGAGCAAATCAGTTGGTGGAGACGGAGGCAGCTGAAGACTTGGGAGGGAAGAAGAAACAAGCTCAAGTACTGATTGGAAACAATGGAAAGGGAGAACAAATCAAGACTAAGGAAGGGTGGGTGACACCATTGAATACAAATAAGCAAAATAAATGGCAGCAGCAACATGCTACTCTACAACAAAATTCATTTCAGGTACTTGATAAGCCAGAACCAAGCAGGCCAGTACATAGCAGTCCAGTTGGAAGTGGGGAAGTTAGAAACTTGCCTCTCTCTGGGAATGAATAATATGATGGGTTGGAATATTAGGGGCTTGAATGCCCCTAATAAGCAATAAGAGGTCAGACTCTTATGCAGTAGAGAAAATGTAGGATTAGTAGGTTTATTTGAAACAAAAATAAAGGTGAAAGACATAGATAGAGTGGCAAAAAATATGTTTGGAGGGTGGCAATACATAACCAATCTTGAATTCCACTATAGTGGTAGAGTGTGGATAACTTGGAGGCCAGATTATTTTCAAGTTACCCTTGTAAGTGGCACACCACAAGCACTTACATGCCCAGTACATAATATCACATTCCAGAAGGAGTTTCTTCTACCAGAACTTCCTCACTAGGGGAGTAGGTACACATGGAATGACAAGCAAGGGAAAATAGGGTGTTTTCCAAAATTGACTAGGTGCTTGTCAACAATGAGTGATTGGATCAGACAGATTTTAGTGCTTAATTTCCTAACAGAAGGGATCAATGATCATAGTCCAGTGAAGATAGCTCTTCTCAGCTCACCTATGAGAGCAAGAAGGCCTTTTAAATACTGTAATGCGTGGTCCACACATCCTTAGTTCATTAATATTGTAGAGGAAGGGTGGCAGAGGCAAGTGGAAGGGTGTGTAGTGTTTCAAGCACTAAAGAAACTTAAAGCTCTGAAAAGAAATCTAGAACAGTTGAATGGTCAGCATTTTAGAAATAACATTCCAGAAGCTGATGAAGACAAGGAAGCATTAGCTCAAATCCAACAGGAAATGCACAGCAATCCAAATGATGGAGATCTTCGGCAGAAAGAGAAGGAACTGCATCAGAAGTTCAGGAGATCATCCTACTTAGCTGAGATGTTTTTACAACAAAGAAGAAAGATCTCATGGATTAAGTTGGGGGATGACAATACCAGGTACTTTTTTCTATAATTAAGCATAGAGGCTGCAACAGGCTACTACACAACTAAAGAACAAGTAGGACAGATTACAGACAGAGCAAGATGCAATAGTAAACATATTTGTAGAATACTATGAATAACTTCTGGGAAGGAAGGAAAGGCACAGAGGGAAGTCTTGGAAAAGTGTTATGAAACGTGGCTATATGTTATCAATTGAACATCAAATGGAGTTAGTTAGGTATTATACAGAGAAGAAAATGAAGCAAGAATGTTCAACACTGATAGTAATAAGAGCCCCGGGCTAGATGGTTGTGGAAGTGATTTTTTCAAAGCTGCTTGGAGTGTCGTTGGACAAGAGATAACTAGAGCAGTTCTGAATTAATTTGAAAATGGTAAGAAGTTGAAGCATATCAACTCTACCATAATACCCTTGATCCCTAAAATTCCTGCACCATAGTATGCCATCATATTCTGGACCATATCCTAGTGCAATGTGCTTTATAAATGCATTTCCAAGATGATATGTGTGATACTCAAGAAGGCTATTGTACATGTAGTGGTTGAAAATCAGGCAGACTTTATAGAAGGAAAATCTCTAATACATAATGTATTGGTCTGTTATGATCTATACAGGCGCTATAACAGGAAAACATCACCTAAGTGTCTAATGAAAATTGACTTAAGAAAAGCTTATGATATGATAAGCTGGGAGTTCTTAGAAGAAGTTCTGAGGGGTTTTGGATTTTCAAATTCCTTTGTCTAGATGGTAATGACCTGTGTGTCATCAATCCAGTTTTCTATCAAGATCAATGGTGAAGTGTTGAAGGATATGGGTACTTTGAAGGAAAAAGAGGACTTAGGCAAGGTGACCCCATGTCACCATTGCTGTTTGTATTAGTTATGGAATATCTATCTAGAACTCTAAGAAAAATGAATGAGTTACTTGATTTCAAATTCCACCCAATATTCAAGAGAATAAAGCTTAATCACCTTATTTTTGCGGATGATCTGATGATATTCTGCAAGGGGGATATGAGGTCCATCTCTAGAGTAATGGAGGCTTTACTGCATTTCAGTGAGGTATCAGGTTTAGTTGCTAATCTGAATAAGTCCAGTATCTTGATAGCTGGAGTAGATGAGGCGGTCATGAAGAGGATTCCGGATAGACAATGTTTCTCCATATGTACCTTGTTTATTAGATACCTAGGACTTCCATTTTCTTAAAAAAAAATGGAATGCTATCAGCTGGTGGAAAAAATATTGATAGGATAAAACATGCATATTCCAGGTAGTTGTCATATGCTGGTAGATTACAAATCATAACTGCTGTGCTGTTTTCTATATACATTTCTGGGGAGCTATGTTTGTATTGCCCCAAAGTCTGCTAAAAGAGGTTGAAAGAAAGTGCAGGGATTAATTGTGGGGGAGTTCAGAGGATAAGAGGAAGATAACTCTAGTATTTTAGCTGAAGGTATGTATGTATTCCAAAGAAGTTTGGTAGCCTAAATATAAAAAGTTGGACATTGTATGGCAGTTAGCTGATAAACAAGATCTGTTATAGGTCAAATGGGTGCATGAGATTTACATGAAAACAAGTGGCAATATATAGGAACATAGTCCCCACCAGCAGACTGCAGCTGGTATTGGAAAAATTTGAATGCTTTAAAATCACAAGTGTTAAGCTGGTATCATGGAGGAAAGTATCAACTCACTCCAAATGATGTGAACTCAATATCTAGCAGTTATAATGCAATAAAGGGCGACCTAATAAGAGTAAAAGAAGCTGACTTTATCTGGAGTTTCACTAATGCTTCCAAGACAGAGAATCATAATATAACTTTCGAGCCATGATAAGCTACTTACTAAAGAAAGATTACACAGGCTACATATATCAGTGGATAATGACCAGAGGCGGAGCTTATGGGTTCGGGATTCTAAATCTTTAAAGTTACTGGGTTCGGGATTCTAATTTATACAGGTTCAATGAATTTCTTAAGATAAATATATGATTTGAACAAAAACTATTGGGTTCGACCGAACTCGTAAGTTATACTCTCCCTCTGCCCCTGATAATGACGACTGTTGCTTATGTGAGGAAGGAGTAATAGAAACTCGACACCATCTATTTGCAGATTGCAGATGGAACTAAAGTGAGGAATGCACTAACTACGCATGGACGGCCGAATGGTAAGCCTACTAAATCCATTGCCTTAGCCTCCAAAACTAAAAGTTTCCAAAATTTATTAGGAGCATGCTATATTATTATGCATAACATGTAATTTATTTTATATAATAATTATTAATAAGAGATTTCAAGTTTAAAAATTTATTTTTGTTTTGTTGAGTTATACATATGAGTTAGCAAGTATAAATAAAAAATTTCTCTAAGTAGTTAGCATATTTATCTTCCTCTTCAATTTTAATGTTTCCTCCCCTAATTTCATTTATTTCTTTTCTTATTTTTGACTATTTTTATTTCCTGACTTAAACTCACTGTCTCTGACTTAGCTACTTTATTTAGTCATATTTTGATTGATTCATATATCAGAAAGCAGATTCTATGTCTCATTATTATATGAATTTTACGAAAGTAAATTTAAGATGCCTCTTAATATAATTTGGCTTTAGGCCACTATAACTGTTGAGCCGACTCTATAACTACGTGGGCAGGAATACCAATACATAAAAGAGGAGTACTACAGTGCATACAATGGATAAAGGGAAGACACTGAAGGCAATTCAAGAAAGAGTTTATGACAGCAATATGGGCTGCGATGATTTACTATACATGACCGTCACGACCCAAAAACCAAACCCTCGTGATGGCACCTATCGTGAAACTAGGCAACCCAACTACTCAACCATTTCAACACAACAAAAGCTTTAAAAATACGGAAGCAGTTAAATTTAAGGAAAACACTTTAAAAACAGAATAAAATTTGCATCTCAAAACAAAATCTCTCCCAAAACCAGGGTGTCACAGAGTACATGAACATCTCACCGCAGGCGGACGCGCGGTAGCGTTCGTGGTGGTGCTTCAGGATTCCAATGTACTGCGTCCAAGATCAGAACGAGCTTGCCGGCGGACCACTGCCGTCCCATTCTTGAGTGAGCTGGAGCGCAGCCATAGAAGCTAGAAGTAGCTAGCCTATAGTAGTCGGCCTAACCAAAGCCTCACGACAACATAAAATTAGCCTTACAGGGATATGGTCTAATACAACATATAGAGAATAAAACTAAAACATAAATGAAGATAAGGAGGGAGAGTCAAGGTTTGCGAACGCCAAGCAGATACCTCGATAATATCCAAAAATCCGGACTCCCCAACTCAGCAACTGTCGTGACGGAAGCACCTGGATCTGCAAACGAGGTGCAGGATGTAGCGTGAGTACAACTTTCCTTTGAGGTGCTTGACTTGAAACTTGTATGGAGAGAACCATTGAGCCCACCTGNTGACCTTCCATTGGAAGTGATGATCGGGGATGCAAAAACCAGTTTTGGGTCTTTCTTCAGGGTGAATTCCCAATTGCCAAAATCCAGATTTTAAATCAAACTTGGAAAAATATTTGGCCTTGGCTAAGTGGGAGAAAGGAGTGAGTTTATTTGGAATAGGGAATTTATCATCTTGGAGGAAATGGTTAAGTGGATGGTAATTAATGACTATCTTGAGTTTTCCTCTCGTTTGCTCAGCTCTTTTATTGACATAGAATGGTTCGCATGCTCACTGTGAATCGGATGACTCTATTAGATCAAATTTCNAGGATGATGGAAACGACTCAGACATATTTAGTAAACTGTTCCTCCCTCCGAAAGGATGGGCTGAATCTGATACCATAGTAAGACGAACAGAGCAAGAGACTCCAAGTAAGCAAACTATATCATAGATACGAAAGTTTTCCTACAAAAAGGCTAGCTATTGCCAAACTACACTAACAATTAATTTGCTTGTAGTCGTAACAGTTTTCCTACCAAAGGGGCTGGCTTCAACAACCCATAAGGGACGGCTTGCCAAGCTACACAACTCGGAAAACTGTTGTACTACAATCAACCCAACTGTTAAAACTCAGAAAACATTCGTACTACAACAAGCTAACTTTCTTAGAGTATTCTTACTTTATTTTCATACATGGACCGANAAAGCCACTAAAAACTACTGAAAACATGTGAAACATGTGAGATACACATGGTTTAGCATGTGAAAGTTTGTGGGAACATATGAAAGCATGTGAAAATAGTGTGCTGCATGTGACGGGACATATGGAGGCATGTGAAAGCGGGACCCAGATGGTTTGGAAGGATGTGGAATTTTGTCTTGGCATGGGTAGATGATTTTTTAAGGATTTTTTGGTAGGTAATGAGGGATTATGGTGAGATTAACNGCGTTGATCTCCTCTCGGGCTTCGATCTCTGGTTCTGAAATTTGATAGTTATCATTGCCTTGATCTTCATAGATATCCAGAGAGAAGAGTTTCTTCACTAGGTTCATCATCCACAGAGAATATAGATTCAAGGCCCTCCTCTTTTCCGAGATGTATGCCAGTGTAATCTTCAATCTCTTGAAGGAGTTTAACAGATCTTCTTGATTGAGGACAGTTTTTTGCGAAATGTCCAATCTTGTGGCAAATAAAGCATCTGTTCTTCTTGTGAAAATTTTCTGTCCTTCCACGTCTAAAATATTTTGTGCGTCTCTTGAACCTTGGTTTTCCATCTGGAATTCTTGGCCATCTGAAACTCCTGAATCCTTTGTGTCGCCTAGATGTTTTGCAAGAACATCCTGATCCAGTGATCAGGTCGGATCTGCGACATACTTTGTCAAGCGCTGGATTGTGTTGGATAATTTGTTTTAGGGCTGAGCGCTTTGTGCAAATGTCCTCCAGTGCTACAAAAATAGCTTGTCTAATGTAGCCGACTTGTGGGACTGTTATTGATTGAAACTTTTCTTCAATGATGGTCATGGTTCGGCTTGCTAACATCTTTGGAAGGGAAGAAACAAAGGCTTGCTTTAGGTTGATGTCTCCACCGATTTCAAAGTATATCTTTGCCATTTTTTGAAAATGTCTGTCAATGTCATTTCTTTCGAGTGACACACACTTCATCTCGAAGAGTTGTCTTCGCATTTTCTCATGTCTTTGGCTAGTATCTCCGCATAAAACTTCATGTAGGATTCTAATGTTGAAGGCAAAATCCGTGGATGTAAGAAAAGTATTTTTGTCTTGAATCCCAAGTGAATTCCACCAATCCTNTAGTATCTCCGCAGAAAACTTCATGTAGGATTCTGATGTTGAAGGCAAAATCCTGGGATGTAAGAAAAGTATTTTTATCTTGAATCCCAAGTGAATTCCACCAATCCCTAAGGATTCCTGAGAACCGTGAAGTTAGTTCTGACAGGATGATATACTTTTCTCGTTCCACCAAATTTTTGGTCACCATCCAAGTATAGAAGTCTTGGATTCTTTGAGGCCATTTTGAAACTTTGACGTCGTCTAAGGTGAAAGTGTGGAAGCCAGTTCCAACTGGTTTTGACGCCATGGGTTCCTGTCTTCTTTCTGGTAACGGTTCACCTGTCATGCCTTCTTGATCCTCCTCTACTTCAGATATTTCTGGATCTCTTGGTTGACTTATAAATATCGGGGGATCATCTTCTTCGGAAGAGTTTTCTGTGGAATCATTTCTTGATTGAGAGCTTTCCTCCATTGTATCATTGTCAGAGGAATTTAGAGATTTTGACCATGTAGTATCTCGTTCTGACATGTTTCTTGGCTGGGAGACATAGAAGTCCGGAATCTTCTGATCAGAAATCATTAGATTTTCAGGGTTGGACCCCTTTGAACTTTCTCCTTGGTCTCGCCTTTTCTTTGTTTGTTTTTTGGCTGCAAGAGCATCTTTCCTTTCCCAAACCATTTTTGCAATATCGAATTCAGTTTCTTCTTTTAAGGGTTGGGTGAAAGAGATAGGATGGTGTGAGGTAGTAGGAAAAGTAGAAAAGGTGTTGTCCATTTTTTGTGGGGAATATGCTTGTGTTGACATGGGGTAGAAGGTAGGTTTTGAAGAGAAAAGTGGGTTTTTTGTGACTCAAAACGATCATTTCTCAAAAATTGGATTTATTTCTTGAGTGAAATCGTCTCTTTTTGTTGTTGTTGAAAGAACTGGAAAAGTGAAGTTCCTGGCGGACAAATCTCATATTGTAAATTTGCCAATCTTAGCTCCAAGGCTTTGATTAGTCCTGCATGCTGAGACGATGTCTGCTCCACCTTTTTCTCAATTGTTTATACTTTGCTCATTAACTTGTTTTGTGTATGGGCCACATTTTTGATGGTGTTGCCAATATTATTGAGCACTTTGTTTTGGTAGATAGAATTTTCTGATTGCCAGTTCATTGTCGCCTCGATGTCACTTGTTGGGGGTTTTTTCTCCAGAAGGTAGTACTATGTTTTTCTTGAGGATTTTTGGAGCATGGCTGATACCTTCTTTTTCAAAAGATTGGAGTGGAGGAAAATCTTGGGTATGGCTGGAACTTGAAGGGCTCATCATGAATATTTGTGGGTGTGTGGATTTTTGGGTTGATGGAGTTTTAGGTTTAGGTGGTTTTTTGGATTCTGGGGTGATTTCACTATCTTCCCAACTTGGAGAGAAATTTTTTGGTAATTTTGGCCATTCTTGGGGTTTGTAGCTGACAAGAAATTCATATTTTCCTGGACGGCTCAATGAACCAATTGAAGGGTCTTTATTTTCATATCTGGCTCGGAATTGCTTTTCAGTAGCTTTCCCCTTTTTCTTGGATTTTTGTTTGGGCTTGTTGAGGCCAAATCTTTCCCAGTGACGCTGGTGGTGTTCATCATATTCTCCAATTGGATCTTCCAAACAATCTTGGCAATCGCAATCGAGATCCCAAGGGCAGTGTCCCGTAAAGGGGCATTTGTACCACCAAACTCTTTTGCCTTCTTTGTCGAAATGTTGACACCAGTCATGTTCTTCCATGATGGTTTGTATATTCCAGAAAAGTTCTCTTTCAGGGTCAGGGTCAGGATATTTATCTTTGGGTTGGATCATTTGGCAAGAAAATATGGTTTTATTTGGTTTTTTGAGATGGGAATGGTCAAAACTTATGCAAACGGTTTTATCATTTCTTTTGGTAAAACTTGGCTCAGCAAATTGTAGAGGTTCTTCTGGTTCCCTTAACTTTTCATAATTTGTGATCCAGGAATCAGGAAGAATTTTGACAAGCTCATCTCTGGAAATTTGTCTGGGTATTTGGGTGCACATGGTGTTTCCTTTGGTAGCATCAATATTCAAGAGTAAAGCATTTTCTCCTCCGGGAAGGCATAGATCCATGGCATGATTTTGGACCCGCCACGCCATTTGGTGATGAAGAGTGGCTTGGATAGAATCTTTGGCTTGTGGGGCACCTTGAATTTGGACTTGGATTTTTAGTGCTTCGGTTAAGTATGGATCAAAAAGGGACCTGTTGAAATTTGGAAAGATAGTTATGAAGACAGTCCCTGCATTTAAGGTAATTTCTGCACTACCCAAATTTGCATGTTGGTACTCCAAGTATCTTGTATCTAGAAGAGAAAGTCGAGCAACAACAGGTTGACCTTTTCTTCCATGATAAGTGAGAGAAATTCGGATAGCACCAAAAGGATATGGGTGAAACCATGATCTCTCCATTGTCTGGGAAAATCATCTGGAATTTGGAGGGTAATAAACTGTTCCTCTCGAGTAGCAAGAATATGATGCTGGTCAAGTTTTGAGGCAGCAACATACTCTTTGACTCCTTTTGGTTTGTGTTGGACTAAGGAACGAATTTGGGTCCATGTGCAAATGATTTTTTAGCAAAAGCTGAGTAAGAGTTTATTAGGGGCAGTTCAGTGGAAGATACTTTCTGCTCATCGGGTAGGATATCAACTTCATAGAGATAATCATATTTTTTGGACAAGGTTTTATATAGAGTAGGAGACATATTCAATTTTGCTAGGGAAGAGGATGATGGAAACGACTCAGACATATTTAGTAAACTGTTCCTCCCTCCGAAAGGATGGGCTGGCTCTGATACCATAGTAAGATGAACAGATCAAGAGACTCCAAGTAAGCAAACTATATCATAGATACGAAAGTTTACCTACAAAAGGGCTGGCTATCATGGATGGCTATGATAATAGAACCATCCAATTCACAGTGGGCATGCGAAGCATTCTATGTCAATAAAAGAGCTGAGAAAACGNAACAAAAGCAAGTCATTCAGGCATGAATCCAGATCATCTCCAGCTTGCAAAGAAAGAATGTGAAGAACTTTTGGAATTTGATCTAATAGAGCCATCCGATTCACAGTGGGCATGCGAAGCATTCTATGTCAATAAAAGAGCTGAGCAAACAAGAGGAAAACTCAGGTTAGTCATTAATTACCAGCCACTTAACCATTTCCTCCAAGATGATAAATTCCCTATTCCAAATAAACTCACTCTTTTCTCCCACTTAGCCAAGGCCAAATATTTTTCCAAGTTTGATTTAAAATCTGAATTTTGGCAATTGGGAATTCACCCTGAAGAAAGACCCAAAACTGGTTTTTGCATCCCCGATCATCACTTCCAATGGAAGGTCATGCCCTTCGGATTAAAGACTGCACCCTCATTATTCCAAAAAGCCATGATAAAAATATTCCAACCCATCCTCCATACCTCTTTGGTCTACATTGATGACATCCTGCTATTTAGCAATACATTGGAGGAACATGTCATTTTGCTTCGTCAGTTTGAGGCATTGATAACACAATACGGAATCATGCTTTCAGCAAAAAAGATGGTTCTTGCACAGAAGGAGATTGATTTTCTTGGAATGCATTTTATCCAAGGTGCATACAGTACAGGGCCACATATATGTCAATAACTGCTCAAATTTCCAGATACCAGCTTCACAACAAAGCAGATCCAACAGTTCTTGGGTGTAATAAATTATGTGAGAGATTTCATACCAAATATTTCTACATACATTTCTCCACTTACAGACATGCTCAAGAAAAATTCTCCATCATGGGGAAATAAGCAAGATGAAGTAGTCAGGGAAATAAAGGAGATTCCAAAAAATGTCAAGTCCCTCTATATCCCTTCAGACGGTAAGAAAATACTGAAAGCTGATGCCAGCAATGAATACTGGAGTGCCGTTCTATTTGAAGAAAAAGATGGCCAGAGAAAAATATGCGGATATGCCAGCGGAAGGTTCAAAGAGGCGGAGCAACATTATCACTCCACATTCAAGGAAATACTTGCAGTAAAAAATGGAATCAAGAAATTCAATTTTTTCTTGATTCACACAGAATTTCTGATAGAAATGGATATGAAGGTTTTCCCAAAGATGATCCAGTTGAATGCAAAAATTATTCCCAATACGAAAATTCTCAGGTGGGCTCAATGGTTCTCTCTATACAAGTTCCAAGTCAAGCACCTCAAAGGAAAGGATAATACTCTCGCAGATTTTCTATCTCGACCAGAAGAATTTTCAAGGAGATTTTCCTCGGCAAATCGGAAGCCTAAGCAAAACCTAACCAATCAGATTTTCATGTTCTCAAATATATCGGGAACAAGTTCATTGAAGCCAACAGATCATCCACCGGAGTTGTTCAACCTCATGGATCCCTTTGATCCGTCAATTACTATGGAGAGAAGGACTTATTATGAGCTTCAAGTTTTTCGGCAACACGGAGGATCAATTCTCAAGCCATATGGGGTCAATCCAGAATATCCTTTTGCCATATATTCATAGCTCAAGCGAAGGATTTTTCACAAGAATTATTATGGTTTTTTTNGGTGGAAATTTCCCGTGTCCATTTTATCCATGGAAGAAGAATATAGTGAAGCACAAAGAATTATCTTCCAGCAAAATAGGTGCATCCCGAGAGAAATATGGCCAAAAGATTGGGCAAGCTGGAATTATACCAGCACTCATCCTCACTGGAAAAAAGTACGAGAAGCAGCAAAGGAATATCAAACTCCGTATGAAATCATCCCGGAAAAAATCACTCATGACATATCCAGATTAAGGTTGCGGATTACATCCCTTAATTCAAAAGAGAAGGAACATAGAGAAGAAGAACCGTCGAGTTCCAGGCATTACTAGACAAGATCTATGAAAAGATGCCTAGAAGACAAACCGAGAAAATCAATGGAAGATAATCATCCTTGTTAATCTCACCAAAATCCCACATTACCTACCAAAAAATCCTAAAAAATCATCTACCCATGCCAAGACAAAATTCCACATCCTTCAAAACCATCTGGGTCCCAATTTCACATGCTTCCACATGCCTCCATATGTCCCTCACATGCAACACACTATTTTCACATGCTTTCATATGTTCCCACAAACTTTCAGATGCTAAACCATGTGTATCTCACCTGTTTCACATGTTTTCAGTAGTTTTTAGTGGCTTTGCCTAAAGGCTCTTCACATGTAAAAAATGGCCCACTTGTAGATAGGTTTGCCATGTCATAGGTTTATTTTAATGAAAGTTTATCTTGTAATAACCTCCTAGTCCTATATAAAGGAGGTCTTGTAGTAGTTGTAGGATCATCTTGTAACTTTTCTAAATATTTGTGATATACTACATATGAGTTCCTTCTAAATTTCTTTCTTGTTCTTTCTTTCGAATGGATGGAAAGGCAGGTCCATGTATGAAAATAGAGTAAGAATACTCTAAGAAAGCTTGTTGTAGTACGAATATTTTCTGAGTTTTAACAGTTGGGTTGATTGTAGCACAACAGTTTTCCGAGTTGTGTAGCTTGGCAAGCCGTCCCTTATGGGTTGTTGAAGCCATCCCCTTTGGTAGGAAAACTGCTGCGACTACAAGCAAATTAACTGTTAGTATAGCTTGGCAATAGCCAACCCTTTTGTAGGAAAAATTTCGTATCTATGATATAGTTTGCTTACTTGGAGTCTCTTGCTCTGTTCATCTTAATGTGGTATCAGAGCCAGCCCATCCTTTCAGAGGGAGGAACAATTACTAAATATGTCTGAGTCGTTTCCATCATCCTCTTCCCTAGCAAAAATGAATATGTCTCCTACTCAATAAGTAACAAATATAACCTTTGGACTGAAAGAAGTGACGAACTCAACTGGTACAGTTCCATAAAGAAATAATAGTACAGAAATGTAGGCATGATTTCAAGTTCAACAGTTAAACTCAGTACCTGTAAGATCGATCAATACTGAATGATATGAAGAACATAACTTCTCTACTTGTACATGCCAATGCATATGCTGTATGTGATGCACCATGCTGAAAGCCTCGTGTGCTCACACTCTCTTGAACTGCTCAATCACTCAGTACTGTATATGGCCAATCCAGCCCAGGGAAGATCCATCCCAGAATATATATATATATATATATATATATCAACTGACCATCAGTCACTCTGTACTGGGTAGGGCCAATCCAGCCTGCGGGGAAGATCCATCCCCAAGTATAAATGCTTCGGAAAGATCCGTGTCTAGGAAAATCCATCCTTCAATAAAGATCAACCGCGCTCACTGGGTGTGTGTGCAGACTCTGGAGGGGCTCCTTTAGCCCAACCGTTATCATAAATCAGTAAAACCCGCTGCGATGTGCAGCCCTATCCCATGAATGTCACTCATAATCAGGCTCTCGACTTCACTCAATCATCAATCTCTCCAATCTATCTCTCTCACGGGCTCACAATGTCATGAAACTAGCCTGAAAATGATGATATGATGTATCAATAAATAGTAACAGAGATTGAGATATTGTTACACTCCTCAAATTTATAAAAATTTCGATACCATCTGATTATTGAATTAAATTATTATTATTATTATTATTATTATTTTTACCTTNTATATATATATATATATATATATATATATATATATATATATATATATATATATATATATATATATATATATATATATATATATATATATATATATATATTAATTACTAAAAGTATGTATAATTAAATACCACTTAAGTCAAAAAAAAAAAGAATGAGAAAACAAGAAAGTCATGTGAGTGACTAAGGAAAAGAAAGGCTTATAATGCCTTCAGTGAACATAAAGCCTTGTACAAAGGTTCTGTTTTACAAACAAAAGGTAAGCCTTATACGAAACAGAGGCGCCACAAATTTGCACGGAAAGTTCTAGGGTCATCGTAACTCACTAATTTTTGAACGCAGGTATATAAATTTCTTATTGCCAATTATCCTACAGTAGTATTAGGTAAGAATTGAATAGTTAATTTCCTTCTTTCTCTATATTAACAATAGATTTAATTTTTAGGGGTGAAACTTTAAAATTGATTAAAATGCAATGATTATTGTAGAATCGATTGTTTGACGGGTGTTAATTGGACTGGGGCCTACGTATTGGCTCGAGAAGTTTTGAGGTGATTTGATATATCCCTTTACCAAAGTGGTTTAACTCACAAAAGTATGCGTACAAGGTATTTGATGAATTGGCTAAAAGAGTGAATATGTACTTAATTGAAATGAATGAGTTCCTATTAGCTTAGAATTATTTTAGTTAAAGTTAGATGATTTATTTTGATATATGTGCATAAATTTTCAGAATTTTTTTTGGGTGCTATTCTTATATGCCATTTTCATGTTAAAAATTCATGAAAAAGCAAGAATATTTAGAAATAATTTTGAATTTTTATTTCATTCTTATGTCATACCTTTCATTTAAGAATTCTAGAATAAGTATGTTTGAAAGATTTAGACTTGAAAAGTCACAAGTAGAAGTTTTAGAAAGAAAAGATTTTTGAGAGTATCCTTTATTCTGAGAAGGGTTCATCGTCCAGGCCGAGGGTCCTGACCAAGGCATTGACTTCCTGAAACTACTTGTGCCAAAGTAGGGAGCACACGAGCCGAGGGTCTCGTTTATGAGAATTCACTTAGCTAGGCTAAGGTATGATACATGAGCGCTGAGAACCATGAAGCGAGTGACACCTCGTGGATTGGGCCTATTTGATCAGGTTGGGATCGAACCCGTGCCGATTACACGGTGACTAAGACAGAAATATGTCAGGATAGTTGGAACTCCCAAAGTATAAAGAGAAATATTTTTTTTGAAAAAGAAAAGATTTTTTTTTGAATATTCATAAACCGCGATTATGCAATTATTTTGAATTGTTCTTAGAAGCTTTATGTTTTCTATGAATTTAGATTCTTTGCTCGTAATGTGTATTGTATTAAAGTTTCGTCCCTGTCGTTGAGACTCACTGAGTACAATCGATGTTACTGACGTTCTCTTTTGGGAACCTACGTTGGTCTGCAGTACAATGTAGGAACCGGTTTTGCAGGCGAATAGGCTACGGGTTAGGATTTCCATCTCTTCCAGTTCTATTGGTGAGCTCCACTTTTGTTCGTGGAGTATTCCTTAAATTCATATTTATCTAGCTATTTCTTTGTTTACTTAGAGAACTGGTCAGGAAATCTCATGTCCTGAGCAGTGCGTCAGTTTATCAGTAGAGGCTTCATAGACATAGTCGTGGGGTTAAGATTCAGATGTTTTTGATAATAACTTAGTAGTATTTCATTGTTTTATAGGAATAAAATTTTGGAGTTGGTTTATTTTAGATATTTAAATTAATTAAAAGTATTTTGTTATAGTATTGCCTTATTGCACATAAAATTTGAGGTTATAATAGATTTGACAAGCGCAGATGGTTCGCTCGGTCATGTTTAGTGATCGGGTGCCGGTCCCGGCTTGTTTAGAAAATGGGTCGTGACAAACTTGGTATCAGAGCCTCAGGTTTATAGAATCCTAGGGGTCTATGAAGCCGTGTTAGTAGAGTCTTTTTTATGGGTATGAAGCGCGCCATACTTATAAACAGGAGGCTACAAGAATTTAGGAAAAGTCTCATTTTTTTTTTCATACTTTAGATCGTGCAGTAGATCCTACCTCTAAGAAATTATCTAATGTATTCGTTTCTCCAAAACTCGCAGAAATGGCTCGTACTCGCAACTCTGACACCGACACTCAGGATGCTGCTCAAGAAATTATTGCTACTATTGTGGCTCAAGGCAGAACCAAAAGGACTTCAACTCAGAAAAGGAAGGGTAAATCCACGAATAGGGTTCAAGTACCCCGGGTTGAACAGGAAGAAGAGGTGGAGCATGATGATCCAGTGCGACCCCCAACAGCAGCTCCGACTCAGACAACTATATCTCCAGAGGTGGGTCAGATGTTTAATGCAGTCAACAGCGCTATAGAAATGTTTAAAGCCTTCATGGCAAACCAGAACGAGAGAAGAGATGAGATTCCACCTCAATCAAATAGACAAAACAATTCTGAGTCCTCAAGAGTGAATGAATTTTTGAAGTTGAGTCCTCCAGTGTTCCATGGTTCTACATTTGATGAAGATCCAATGTTGTGGTTGGANTCCCGGAAGAGGATAGGGAAGCTAAGGCTACAGAGTTCGAACAACTCAAGCAAGGGAATAAAAGTGTGCAAGAGTACTACATGGAATTCATAAGGTTGGCTAAGCATGCTCCTCACATGGTTCAGACAGAAAAAGCAAAAGTTCGTAGGTTTGTTGGCGGTTTGGGTTATCACATTAAGGATATGACATTAGTTGCGACGGTAGGGATGACAACCTTCTCCTTGGTTGTGGGGTTCGCCAAGCATTTAGAAAAAGACAGATAACAAAGGATAGAAGAAAAAGAGCATAACAAGAAAGCTCGGATAACGCGCAGGTTTAATGCTACATCCAGCGGAGGTGGAAGGGATTCCTCTAATAAGGGGTCGTTAGCACAAGATCAGTTCAGTCATCAGTCAGGTGGTGGGTCTTCCTTCATACGTACTCAGAGTTATGGAAACCAGTCACACCAGAATAAGAATATTAGGACATCATCCTCACATAGCCAGAGTCATGCTGAGCAACATTCAAACCAACAAGGTCTTTGTGGAACCTGTAAGCGACAACATTCAGGTCAGTGCAAGTTCGGGTTTCATGGTTTCTATCATTGTGAAGACATTGGTCATATAAAGGCCAACTGCCCAAAGTTGCGACGTAATTTCAGTGGTGGATCAAGTCGTCCTTCTAGTTCCTCAGCTACTGCAGTTGCACCACCTCAGGCTCGTGGTTCTCATAATCAGACTGGGCATGGGGCAGGCAGAGGTCCAGATCGAGTTACTCAGGGAGGGGGGCAACCCCGTTTGTTTGCTACACTTGATCATCAGAGTGAAGAGGCATCTGCATAAGTTATTACATGTATTCTTTTAGTCTGCTCACATAATGCTTATGCAATAATGGATCCAGGTTCAACATTTTCATATGTGACTCCATACTTTGCAATTAACCTCGGGCTAGAACCTGAACAACTTAGTGAGCCATTTCTAGTATCTACTCCAGTTGGCGAGTCAGTGAAAGTTACAAGAGTCTATAGAGGTTGTATAGTTTCAGTCCAAGGTCGCAATACCAAAGCCGATCTCATAGAGTTAGAAATGGTGGATTTCGATGTGATCATGGGTATGGATTGGTTGTCTTCCTGCTATGCCATGTTAGATTGTCATGCCAAGATAGTCAGGTTCCAATTTACAAATGAAGAAGCCTTAGAGTGGAAGGGTAGTTCAACATCGCTTGTAGGTAAGTTTATTTCTTACCTTAAGGCACAATGAATGATCGGTAAGGGGTGTCTCGCCTATTTGGCTCACATCATTAATCCAGAATCAGAACCACCAACTCTTCAGTCAGTGCCAATTGTTAGAGAATTTCTAGAAGTTTTCCCAGATGACCTTTCCGGACTTCCTCCTGCAAGAATCATAGACTTTGGAATTGATCTCATGCCAGACACTCAGCCCATGTCTATACCTCCTTATAGGATGGCTCCATTAGAACTTAATGAGTTGAGAGAACAGTTGAAAGAACTTCTTGACAAGGGCTTCATCAGGCCGAGTGTTTCACCGTGGGGTGCCTCGGTCCTGTTTGTCAAGAATAAAGATGGGTCTCTTAGAATGTGCGTCGACTATCGGCAGTTGAATAAAGTTACCATTAAGAACAAGTACCCACTGCTAAGAATTGACGATTTATTTGACCAACTTCAGGCTGCAAAGTACTTTTCAAAAATATACTTGAGGTCGGGGTACCATCAATTGAGAATCAGAGATGAAGATATATCAAAAATAGTCTTTAGAACTCGCTACGGGCACTATGAATTTCTAGTAATGTCCTTCGGGTTGACAAATGCTCCAGCTGCATTCATGGACCTCATGAACAGAGTTTTCAAGCCATTCCTTGATACCTTTAATATCGTGTTTATAGACGATATTTTGGTATACTCTAAGAACAAGGAAGATCATGCAGAACACCTCAGAATAGCCTTGCAGACCTTGAAGGAGAATGAGCTTTATGCCAAATTTTCAAAATGTGAGTTTTGGTTGCAATCAGTGGCATTCTTAGTCCACGTGGTATCTAGTGAAGGCATAAAAGTAGACCCTCAGAAGACAGAAGCAGTCAAGAACTGGCCTAGGCCGACAACGCCAACCGAAATTAGGAGTTTCTTGGGGTTAGCTGGCTACTATAGAAGGTTTGTAGAGGGGTTTTCCTCACTTGAAGCTCCATAAACTAAGTTGACTCAGAAAGCAGTTAAGTTTCAGTGGTCAGACGCTTTTGATCAAAGTTTTCAAGAGTTAAAGAAAAGGTTGACCACTGCACCTGTGTTAACCTTGACGACAGGTTCGGGTGGGTTCACAGTGTATTGTGATGCCTCTAGAGTGGGTCTTGGTTGTGTTCTTATGCAAAATGGAAAAGTTATTGCTTATGCTTCCAGGAAGTTAAAGAATCATGAAAAGAACTACCCCACACACGACTTGGAGCTTGAAACAGTGGTGTTTGCATTAAAGATATGGCGACACTACCTTTATGGTGAGCATTCCGAAGTGTTTACAGATCACAAAAGCCTCCAGTACATTTTCAAGCAAAAAGAATTAAATTTGAGACAGAGAAGGTGGCTCGAGCTATTGAAGGATTATGACATCAATATCCTTTATCACCCGTGAAAAGCTAATGTGGTAGCAGATGCACTTAGCAGAAAGTCAATGGGTGTCTTGGCCCATCTTGCAGTGCAAAGGCGAAATTTGGGTAGAGAAATTCAAAAACTATCAAATGAGGGAATAATATTGGATGAGACCGAAGAAGGAAGTATAACTGCTTATGCTTTAGCGCAATCCTCTCTTGTTGCGCATGTTAAGGCCAAGAAAGACGAAGATCCATATTTAGTGAAGCTAAAAGAAAGAGTCAGAAACAAAGAAATCACCGCTTTCACTCTAGGAAGTGACAGAGTTTTGAAGTTGAATGATCGGTTATGTGTGCCTGATGTAGATGGTCTTAGGAAGGCCATAATGGAATAAGCTCAGTGTTCGAGATACTCTATCCACCCAGGTGCTACCAAAATGTATCTGGATTTGTAAGAGTTGTATTGGTGGAAATGCATGAAGAAGCAAGTAGCTGATCATGTGGCTAAATATTTGAATTGCCAGCAAGTCAAAGCCGAGCATCAGAGGCCTGATGGCCTAGCTCAGGCTATAGATATACCACAATGGAAGTGGGAGATGATTAATATAGATATCGTAGTAGGTCTACCTCGCACATACCGTAAACATGATTCAATTTGGGTTATTCTAGACTGACTGACAAAGTCTGCACATTTCCTACCAGTTAAGACGACAGATTCTGCAGAGCAGTATACGCAGTTGTACATTAAAGAAATAGTCAGATTGCATGGTACTCCAGTTTCAATCATATATAACACAGGCCCTCAGTTCACGGCGCATTTTTGGCAAGCATTTCAAAAAAGATTAGGTACCAAGGTCAATTTGAGCACCGCTTTCCATCCAGTAACTGATGGCCAGGCAGAAAGGACCATTCAGACTCTCGAAGATATGCTGTGAGCATGTGTTATATATTTTAGAGGTAAATGGGATGATCACTTGCCACTTATAGAATTTGCTTACAATAACAACTATCAGGCTAGCATCAGTATGGCTCCTTATGAAGCATTGTATGGGAGAAGATGTAGGTCTCCAGTGGGTTGGTTTGAACCAACAGAGGTGCCGTTGATTGGTCCAGAGTTTGTTTGTGAGGCCTTAGAGAAAGTCCAGCTAATCAGAGAAAGACTGAAAGCGGCTCAGAGTCGTCAAAAGTCCTACTCTGACAAGAGGCATCGTGACTTAGAGTTCATGGTTGGTGACAAGGTGTTTTTGAAAGTTTCACCAATGAAAGGAGTTATGAGGTTTGGTAAGAAGGGGAAACTTAGCCCTAGGTTTATCGGACCTTATGAAATTCTAGAAAAGAAAGGAAATGTGACTTATGAGCTAGCGCTGCCCATTGAGTTTTCTTCTGTTCATCCTGTCTTTCATGTGTCTATGCTTAGAAAGTGCATTCATGATGAGTCGCATATAATACCTGTCGTTACCGTAGAAATTAAAGAAGGCTTGACTTATGAAGAGGTACCTATAAAAATTCTCGATAGGCAAGTAAGAAAGTTAAGAACAAAAGATATAGCATAGGTAAAAGTTTTGTGGAGTAATCATGATTCAAAAGTGGCTCCATGGGAAGTCGAGGAAGATATGAGAGAGAAATATCCATATTTATTTGAGGAAAAAGGTATGTGAATCTAAGTTTGGTTTGACATTTGTATTTCATTTATTAAATACAAGTTAGCATGTGTTTATGTCCTTGCTAGATTATACTTAGCTGATGAAGTAATTTAGTTTTTGTCAGGGTATTTTTAGTTATTTAATAATTTAGTGCCATGCCAGAGTATATTTAATTCATTAAGGTTATTTACTTTTTGTAAAGTGTTGTGCTTTAGAAATTGGTTGGTTATTGTGGTACCTCCTTGCCGGAGTGTGTGTAACTAGTTTATGAGCGGTGTATGGTGCCTATGAATGGCTTGTTATGGTATATTTGGTTGTTGTTGGTGTAGTTGTGATATTTGTGACTGGGGTATTTTTTTGGATAGTCCAATTTACAAGGGAAACTCTGCCGAAATATTTAAAAATTTAGGGAGTTATGAGTGCTAAGAAAACTTAAGAGGTTCAAGGACCTAAGGAATGATTGTTAGCTTAAGAATAAGGCCCTAGCAACATTCGAGGACGAATGTATTTTTAAGTAGGGAAGATTGTTACACTCCTCAAATTTATAAAAATTTCGATACCATCTGATTATTGAATTAAATTATTATTATTATTATTATTATTATTAATATTATTATTATTATTATTATTATTATTATTATTATTATTATTATTATTATTATTAGTTTTACCTTGCCTATAGTGAATATGAATATATATATATATATATATATATAGACACACACTTAAATAATTGGATATACAATTAAAAGAATATTAATAATTTTAATATTAGTAATTACTAAAAGTATGTATAATTAAATACTACTTAAGTCAAAAAAAAAAAAGAATGAGAAAACAAGAAAGTCACGTGAGTGACTAAGGAAAAGAAAGGCTTATAATGCCTTCAGTGAACAGAAAGCCTTGTACAAAGGTTCTGTTTCACAAACAAAAGGTAAGCCTTATACGAAACAGAGGCGCCACAAATTTGCACGGAAAATTCTAGGGTTCTTCGTAACTCACTAATTTTTGAACGCAGGTATATAAATTTATTATTGTCAATTACCTTACAGTAGTATTAGTTAAGAATTGAATAATTAATTTCCTTCTTTTTCTATATCAACAATAGATTTCATTTTTAGGGGTGAAATTTTAAAATTGATTAAAATGCACTGATTATTGTAGAATCGATTGTTTGACTGGTGTCAATTGGACTGGGGCTACGTATTGGCTCGAGAAGTTTTGAGGTGAGTTGATATAACCCTTTACCAATGTGGCTTAACTCACAAAAGTATGCATACAAGGTGTTTGATGAATTGGCTAAAAGAGTGAATATGTACTTAATTAAAGTGAGTGAGTTCCTATTAGCTTAGAATTATTTTAGTTAAAGTTAGATGATTTATTTTGATATATGTGCATAACTTTTCAGATTTTTTTTTTGGTGTTATTCTTATATGCCATTTTCATGTTAAAAATTCATGAAAAAGAAAGAGTATTTAGAAATAATTTTGAATAATTATTTCATTCTTATGTCATACCTTACATTTAAGAATTATAGAATAAGTATGTTTGAAAGATTTAGACTTGAAAAGTCACAAGTAGAAGTTTTAGAAAGAAAAGATTTTTGGGAGTATCCTTTATTCTGAGAAGGGGTCATCGTCCAGGCCGAGGGTCCTGACCAAGGCGTTGACTTCCTGAAACTACTTGTGCCAAAGTAGGGAGCACACGAGCCGAGGGTCTCGTTGCTGAGAATTCACTTAGCCAGGCTAAGGTATGATACATGAGCGCTGAGAACCATGAAGCGAGTGACACATCGTGGATTGGGCCTATTTGATCAGGTTGGGATCGAACCCGTGCCGATCACACGGTGACTAAGACAGAAATATGTCAGGATAGTTGGAAGTCCCAAAGTATAAAGAGAAGTATTGTTTTTGAAAAAGAAAAGAATTTTTTTTTGAATATTCATAAACTGCGATTATGCAATTATTTTTGAATTGTTCTTAGAAGCTTTATGTTTTCTATGAATTTAGATTCTTTGCTCGTAATGTGTATTGTATTAAAGTTTTGTCCCTATCGTTGAGACTCACTGAGTACAATGGATGGTACTGGCGTTCTCTTTTGGGAACCTACGTTGGTCTGCGGTATAACGTAGGAACCGGTTTTGCAGGCGAATAGGCTACGGGTTNCAGGAAATCTCATGTCCTGAGCAGTGCGTCAGTTTATCAGTAGAGGCTTCATAGACATAGTCGTGGGGTTAAGATTCAGATGTTTTTGATAATAACTTAGTAGTATTTCATTGTTTTCTACGAATAAAATTTTGGAGTTGGTTTATTTTAGATATTTAAATTACTTAAAAGTATTTTGTTATATTATTGCCTTATTGCACATAAAGTTTGAGGTTATAATAGATTTGACAAGCGCAGATGGTTCGCTCGGTCATGTTTAGTGATCGGGTGCCGGTCCCGGCTTGTTTAGAAAATCGGTCGTGACAAATATGATATGTAATGAATGAATATGGCTGAGTATGAACTTTCAAAAAAATCAATAAGTCAATATCAAGAAACAACCACTATGGGTGTCAACAGTATAACCATATAGCCTAAACATGATCCATTAATGATTGATAGCTCAATTATTCTATCACATGATGAAAATACAGATATCAACAAGATAACTCCACTATACGGTGCCATGGAATCGACCAGGTCATAATTCACACGGTGCACGCCCATCACTTGGCATGTGCTCACCTCAACACCAATCATATAACACATAATTTAGGATTTCGAACCCTCAGAGCCACGTTTAGAAGTGTTACTTTACCTCAATCCGAGCAGATCCGTACTCCAATACGCTTTGCCTCACAAATCGTCCTGTAAATGTCCCGAATCTAGCCACAAGCAATACAATATAATCAACACGGGCTAAAGGAATCAATTCCACAAGAAAATACAAAGTTATTAATCAAAAATCCAAAATCGGCTCAAAGCCGGCCCCCAGGCCCATCTCTCGAAATCCAACAAAAGTCACAAAAACCAAAAGCCCATTCAATCACGAGTCTAACCATACAAAAATTACTCAAAGCCGATACCAAAATCCCAATCAAAACCTCAAATTCTATCCTAAGAACTTTTCTTCATTTTCCCAAATTTCTACCCCAAACCACAAATTTAATGATGACATCAAAGACATAATCATGGAAATTAACTAAAACTAGGTAGGAATCACTTACCCCAAACACCCACGTGAAAATCTCTACAAAAATCGCCTTTTACCGAATTCGCAAATCAATTTTTTTGTTATGAACACAAACCCTCGCTTTGAAACTTATAATTCTACCCAGTTAAGACTTCATCGTGAATGCGGCCATCCACATGCGTTCGCATAGAACAAACCAGTCTGCCCCTCAAACTTGCCTTAAGCGAATGCAAACCTCAACCTTCTCCAACCTACACGATCGCGTCCAACCTCACGCGATCGTGAAGCACAAATGCGTGACACCCAGTGCCTCCTCACCTCTTCGCAAACGCGACATCGCCCACGCATTTGCGATTCACAGCCTAGACAACCCCCCGCGATCATGGAATTTCACTCGCGAACGCCTTAGAAAAAATCATACTGCCCTAACCAAGCCTACGCGATCGCGGACTTTCTCATTCGATCGCGTACAAGGAAACTAGTAACAGAAAACCAGTAGTCTTCAGCTGAAATGCCAAGTCCAAAATTGATCCATTAACCATCCGAAACTCACCCGAGGCCCCTAGGACTTACGCTCAAGTCCCAAAACATCATACGAACTTAGTCGAGCCCTCGAGTCACCTCAAACAACATCAAAAACATGAATCGTACATAGATTCAAGCCTAATGAACTATGAACTTCCGATTTCTACATCGAAACCTATAAAATCACGCCCGATTGACCCTAAATTTTGCACACAAGTCACAAATGACACCACATACCTACTCCAACTCTCGGATCCCCAATCCGACCTCGATATCAAAAAGTCCACTCCCGATCAAACTCACAAATTTCCAACTTTCGCCATTTCAAGCCTAATTCATCTATAGACCTCCGAATCACAATCCAAAAACGCTCTTAAGTCCAAAATCACCCAACGGAGCTAACGGAACCATCAGAACTCCATTTCAGAGTCGTAACATCCGGTCAACCTTTTCAACTTAAGCTTCTAACCTTGAGACTAAGTGTCTCAATTCATTCTGAAATCCCTTCGGACCCGAACCGACTAACCCGACAAGTCACATAAAAACTATAAGGCACAAAATGAGCAGTAAAATGGGGGAACGGGGCTACAAATCTCAAAACAACCATCCGCGTAGTTATATCCTCTCCCTCTTAAACAAACGTTCGTCCTCGAACGGGTCTAGAAACATACTTGGAGTCTCAAATAGGT
>ML414460.1:107032-153286 GCA_005239525.1 Nicotiana knightiana | reverse complement strand
CTTCTAGAAATTTAACCACCGCAAGACACCTCCCACATGTCCTTCCTCATCCTTCGCTGCCCAATTGTTTCCATAATTCTAAATCTATCTCTGTAATGCCCGAACAAATGAGTTTCTACCAACTCTAAACCTCTTAGAAGATCATCTTCCTCGAGCCATCAATAATAGGAACACCAAGTCGAACTTGAATCACTGCATGCATACCGCAATTTCTAATAACTGCCTCCCCAACACCATTTTGTGACATCCCGATGTGCAGGCGAATTGAAGAAAACCATAACACCGGCGAACTTAGCACACTCATCCAGCACAACGACACTACATAAAAAATGGGAACTCCACCATTCTAAAAAATACCTAGTCTCATCACTCCATCAACCCAAATCTGAACATTTCTAGTCCAAT
The DNA here is from genome assembly GCA_005239525.1 of Nicotiana knightiana. Classification (NCBI taxonomy): domain Eukaryota; kingdom Viridiplantae; phylum Streptophyta; class Magnoliopsida; order Solanales; family Solanaceae; genus Nicotiana; species Nicotiana knightiana. Next base: position 152,881 of record ML414460.1, on the reverse strand, counting down.
TGCCTTTCTCCCGTTGGAAATAAAATACCGAATCTCTGAATCATGTACTGAGTAAACCTTCTTCCAAGTCATTCACTGCTTCGACACATAATCAAGCACCCTACCATTACACATACACTGCACGATAGCAACACACGAATTCGTCATCACAATCAATGCCAACTTCCAATACCTTGGGAAGTACTGATACTGAGCTGAAATGACAGAGCGGCCTTCCACAAGGCGACGACAATAGCCCAATCAAATACGTAGGTAGAAGCATCCTGCACAACATACATAGTACCATGACAATTCCCTAATTCCCAAACTATAACAAGTGCTTCACGTCGCATAAGATTGAATAGGAAAGAAATAAAGGCACAAGCCTCAAAAGAATCAACTCGCACAATGATGAATCAAGAAGGGAAGTTCTCCTAACAGTCATGTAGCCTCTCGAAGATAAGTGCAGACGTCTTCGTATCGATCCGGAAGACACTACTAGACTCACTCATGACTCGTGAGACCTACGTTAACATAGTGCTCTGATACCATGTGGTCACGACCCAAAAATCCATTAAGGTCGTGATGGAGCTGGACACCACTGTCAGGCAAGCCAACAATAAATACTTAATTTGATTCTCGTTTTAATATTTTTGGAAATCATATTTCCTTCAATTAGATAGAAATAGAGGAAAAAGTACAAAGTAAATAATGATATTTTTAATAATTTTAAATAGAGAATAACCCATAATCATCCCAAAACCCGGTGTCACAACTGCATGAGCATCAACTAAGAATATGAAATAAAATACAGGATCTTTCCATAATACAAGTTGGATAGGAGAAATACAAATACTCTGAAGGAGACTCTGCTGGCTGCGGGCCGAAATACGAAGTGCAGCTCACCTAAGTTTCCGCATGCATACACGTCTCTTCTCTCACAAGGCCGCTAAACATAAATGCACCTGCACAAAAATATGCAGCAAGTGTAGTATGAGTACGTAAGCAACGTGTACCCAGTAAGTATCTAGCCTAACCCTAGAGAAGTGGTGACGAGGGGTCGACATCGACACTCACTACTGGTCCAACAACATAAGGTATAGTAAAGAAATAAGTAAGATGAGGCATAGTATATAAATGAAATAAATAAGTATAATTCACATGGTACAAAACCCCTCTTCATGAGGAACTCAATCTCTTCATTGAAAATTTCCCTTCTTACCCGGAGCATATATAGATATAGTGAAACTCATCAAGTGGCATACCATAATCAAAATCCGGAATCTACAGATACACTGGCTTCTTGCCAAGTTTTACGCATGATTTCATGGGAATATGATATAGGAAATGCCGAGGCATACGACCCTACCCAACATAATAATAAAACCGTGCACTACCAAGGGTCGAACGACCCGAACCATATGATAAATCGATTAACCTACTGAGGCAAACATCCCGCTCCATAAGAGTATGGTACATAAATCCTTCCAAGGTGAACGGCCCAATCCCATTAGAATAAGAAGCTTTTATGGGTCCTTGACCCCACTCACGAATAAACGTGAGTTGAAATTTCTTTTATGAAAATCTTTCAATGATATATATGGATATATATTGGAGACATGTCGTGAGAGGAGGAATAATATCTGATGGCTAATCATGAACCCGTGAAGTCTTTTCATTAACAATTCTAGTCTCGAATAGAATGTAAAATAGGGAAATAACAAGCGAGAGACTAGAAAAACAGTATAACTATAGCATGATGTGAATGTAAGTCTACTCGGACAATAACATGAATGTAGCTACGTACGGGCTCTCGTCACCTCGCGCATACGTAGCCCCTACAACAAGAAGCACACATCAAATATATCACCTAGGGGTAATTTTCTCCTGACAGAGTTAGACAGGAGACTTACCTTGTTTCAAAGCTCACTTTCCAATCCAAAATTGTGCTTTCAATCCTCAACTCAGAGCTAAACCCGAAGCTAGTCAAATGATATAGAAAATAGTCAATACATGCTCAAGAGTTCATATCCTAACCATTAAGGTGATTTTCTAACCCATTTTGAAGAATCCATAAAATTCACCCCCGGGCCCACATGCCTAGATTTCAAAAATTTCGAAGATAAACTTTACCCATAACACCTCGAACTCAAATATATAATTTGTTCCAAATCCCTTTTCCAATATCGTGGTCAAAATTCAAAAATACCAATTTCTAGGTTTTCTACCAAAACCCCAAGATTTCACTAATTTTCCTTGAATTTCCATGTTAAAAAATATATATAATCTAAGTATTTAGCTTGCAATACGTGGGAGTCACTTACCTTGACATGGATGATGAAGATGGAGCTCCAAAATCGCTCCTAGGTCGGCTCCGATGGAGGAAATGAGATGAAATGAGCCAAACCCATTTTTACAAACTTATACACTGCCCAGGTGATCCTTCTTCGCGTTCGCGAGCCCCCCATCGCGTTCGCAATGAACAAAATTCTCAAAAGCTATTTCCAAATTCTTCGCAGACAACCTCTAGTATAATAACCATAACTTTGTACACAAATTCAAATGCTAAATGGTTTACCTTTCTAAAAACTAGACATAAAGGGCTACAACTTTCATTTTTGGATGATCTCCAAATTCTTTATAGATTGTGAGATATGAGCCTCCGAAGTCAGACCTGCGTAACCAAGATTTTCTTCTTCGCAAATGCGAGGATCTCTTCGCGAGCGCGAAGAACAATGTCCCTGAAGCCAAATCCTTTTTTGCGAACGCGAGAGGATCCTCGCGAATGCAAAGAAAAACACCAAACACCAGCATCAGCTATTGCAAAACAACTCGAAATGATCTGAAACCACCCCGAAACACACCTGAGACCCTCAGGGCCCCATCTAATCATACAAACCAATCCCATAACATAACACAGACCTGCTCGAGGCCTCAAAAACACATGAAACAACATCGAAATCATGAATCACACCCCAATTCAAGCTTAATGAACTTTAGAACTTCAAACTTCTACATTCGACGTCGGAACCTATCAAATCATGTCCGATTTATCTTAAATTGTTCACACAAGTCACATTCGACATTACAGACCTACTCCAACTTCCGGAATCGGAATCCAACCCCAATATCAAATAGTCCACTCCTGGTCAAACTTCTCAAAAACCTTCCATTTTTCTAACTTCCGCCAAATGACCCCCGAAATGACCTACGGGCCTCCAAATCCAATTCTGAACGCGCTCTCAATGCCACAATCACCATACAGAGCAATTCCCAGACTCAGAATCCCAATCGGACGTCGATAATCTTGAAATGTACCCCATCCCAAACTTATGAAATTCTTCCAAATTGCCAATTTTCACAATAGGTGCCGAAACGCTCCCGGGTCATCCAAAACCCGATCCGGACATACGCCCAAATCTAAAATCATCATACGAACCTGTTGGAACCTTCAAAATCCGATTCTGAGGTCGTTTACTCAAAAATCACACTCTAGTCAATTCCTCCAACTTAAGGCTTTCGAAGTTAGAGTTCTCCTTCCAAATCAACTCCAATCTTCCCGAAATTTAATTCCGACCACGCATACAAGTCATTATACCTGAAGTGAAGCTGCACAATGCCTTATACCGCCGAACACCGCGATAGAGCTCAAGACGACGGGTCGGGTCATTACAGCACGTCCTTTAAAAAAAATTATTCTTCCTAATTACAACAAATACGTAATTTTGTGGGAGAATTGGAGATTCCTACTTGGAGAGCTTTCTTTCTTTCTTATTTACATTAGGAATTTTAAAAACTCGTTTTTACCTTTATATTGTGTAAGGACCTTCATATAAATTTCGTTCATTCTTGGAAAATGATTTGTTTTTATTTACTGATAGGATATTTTTTTATAAATACTAATATTTTTCCTTCAAATAAAATATCAATGATTCCTTCTTGAATAGGTATTTTTTCCTTTCATGATAGGATATTGGAAAGATCTTTGACACCTTTTATTTATTTGTTTAGGAACTTACAAATGTAAAATTCACGTGCTTACTAACTAGAGATTGGATTGATCGGGATTTGAGTCAAATTATTTCTAGCAGTAACAATATAATTTTCTTTTGAATATTTGTATAGTTAAGAATTAATATTTTATTAAATATGACTTTTGTAATAATTGATATAGGATATCGTGCAACACAAAAAGAAATGCCATCAGAAGCTATAAATGATTAAATGCCCTTTGTATTTTTGTTTTATTAGTTACTAATGTATCTTGAGTAAATATAATTTTCATGTATCTGAATTGTTAAGGCTTAATTAAATCAAATAAAATTCTTGAATCAGAAAAATAATATTATGTATTGTTGTATTCCTAAGTGTCACGACCCAAATTTCCCTCCGCTGAGTATCGTAATGGCACCTAGTCCTAAAGACTAGGTAAGCCTAACATTTCCACTGAACAACAATAATAATAAAAGAATTATAACCGTCTCGATATAGAAATCTTGACAGAGTTTACAATTTTCCAAAACCCGGTATATACAAATCATAAGCTCTATGACATCTTTCAACCGAATCTAAATACAACTGTCTACAAATAATAATTACAGTTGACATAAACAAGAAGGTGACTCCGAAGACTGCGAACGCAGCAGCAGGTTACCTTGAGTCTCCTCAGCAACGATCCGCGCAGCTACTAACAACAATTACCTGGATTTGCACACCAAAAATGTGCAAAAGTGTAGTATGAGCACACCATAGTGGTGCCCAGTAAGTATCAAGACTAACCTCGGTGAAGTAGTGACAAGGACTAGTCAAGACACCACTGGTCTAATAAGTAAAAAGCCATAAATGTACAAATGACCGAAACATAATATGTACCTAAAGATTTTTCGATATAATTAATGGTACGATCGAATAATACGGAAGAAAAATTCAACAATTACGATCAACGGACAACATAATAGAAATACGCAAAGAGAATGGAAAGAATGCAAACCAAATGTCGGGAACCGCAACCCAATAAAACACTAGCAACTCAGCACTGCATCAATTTATTCACGTCAGACCTTAGTCAATAAACTCAATAAAACTGGTCAAACCTTCAAGTGAAAACCTTTAAATCATGAGTTTATTTTGAAAGCTTTAAAGATATAATCATTTCGGAATAGAGAAATTTCTTCTTTGAAATATATTTTCTCTGAATGTATATTTATATATTTTTATAAAGAGAAATCATTAAAACATAGTCTCTTCAAAATACGTGGTGTTCAAATATACTTTCCCAAATACTGCTCTTTCAAAAATCATCAAAATACGTGGTGTTCAAATATATTTTCTCAAATACTGCTCTTTCAAATATCATTTTTCTGCAAGACAAATACTTTTCAAATATACTTTCCAAATAGAAGTCCTTCAGACATAACATTTCTTGGAGATAATTGCTTTTCAGCTATACTTTTCAATATATATATAGATATATATATATATATATATCTTTTGATCCAAATCTCCTCAATGATAAAACCACTGGAACTCAGTCCGCAACTCAGAACTTGTCATGCAATGCAGTACATGGGGAAAGCTCCCGGAATCTCGTCCGCAGTCCCAATTTAAATATGCGATGCAGTATAGGGGGAAAGCTGCCGAATCTCTGTCCGTAGTTCCAATTTAAATATGCAATGCAGTACAGGGGGAAAGCTCCCGGATCTCCGTCCGTAGTCCCAATTTAAATATGCAATGCAGTACAGGGGGAAAGCTCCCGGATCTCGGTCCGTAGTCCCAATTTAAATATGCAATGCAGCCACTGAGGAAACAACCAGAATGCAACAAAAACAACATACATTACCACAACCGGCGCAAAAGCAAACAAGACCGAATGCAAAGTGCGATGAGAAAATCAATACAAAGACTTAAATCACAAAAATGGTAAAAACTCAGTCATAAGAAGTAGCCACTGAAAGGAATGCCAAGCAAAAAGAGAAAGCAGCATAACGAGGGGAAAACAAGGCAAATATAGCAACGATTCTATATATTCAAGTTCGCAACCAAGAAACCAAATCATCTCGGCAAGGAAATCAGCTATAACCAATCTCACTTAGACAATTAGCTTCACCGAATAAACTTAGCTTGAAAAAATGCTCAGTAAATAAGCAGCATCAAAGAAATACCATCATTTAAATCACAATGTAAGACTCACGGGCATGCTTGGCCAACGTATAGATATTCTACTTACTTGTTAGACAATTATAGGGCGAGATTATACTAGTTTTAGTCACATAGGCAACATATGAAGAAAGATATAGTATAACAGTAGGAAAAGCAAAGTCTTCACTTAAGTCAATTAAGATCATATAAGAAAAAAGGAATGCTAGGCAAGTACTTCTAATTTGAGCAGGAAGAGATGAAACTAGAAATTGGGAATTCAGATATAACAATTTCAATTCATACACGGGGAACATAAGGACCAAAAATCTTAAAAGGAAAATCTATTTGCAAATAAGTACGAGTACACACTCGTCACCTCGCGTACGCGGGCTACAATCAACATAGAAGGCTCAATCATAAGGGGAAGTTCCCCCACACAAGGTTAGGCAAGATACTTACCTCAAAGACGACAATCCGGTACTCAAAAATAGACTTCTCGGGCGGGAAGGTCTCCGGACGGCTCAAAATCAACTAAAACACTTCAAAATACATATAAAACGTATAAGGAACTATTCCGAATAATGAATTCTCAAATCTTTACAATATTATAAAAATCGACCCAAAAGTCGACCCCTGAGCCCACACCTCGGAACCCGACAAATTTTACAAATTTCGATTACCCATTCCTATACGAGTTCACCCATACTAATTTTATCCAATTCCGATAACATTTGGTCATTCAAATCATGAATTTTAATTTTTGAAGTTTTCTTTCAAAACCACAATCCCTTCAATCCAAAACACAAATTAAATGATAAAGACAAGAACTAATTCACAAAATACAATTAATTATAGTGGAAGAACACTTACCCATTCGATTTGTGTGAAAAACTCTCAAAGAGTCTCCCAAAATCGAGTTCTATAAGTCAAAATATGTTTAAAATGGTGAAACCCCGATTTTGCAAACTTATATTCTGCCCAGGTGCTTTGTGAATCGCGATCGCGGGAATCGAGGCGCGATCGCGTAGATTGAAATGGCTGCATGTGTAAGATATGCTCCGCGATCGCGTGTAAGGGGCAGGCTGGCTTCTGTGACCGCGGATGGAGTTATGCGAACGCGGTGAAGAAATTTTAGGCGACCAGTAGGGACACATCGCGATCATGAAAGAATCACTGCGATCACGATCAAGAAAATGGGCAGGGCAAACAGGACACTACGCGATCACGGCTTGGGCTACACGATCGCGAAAGAGGGCAACAAACACCAGAAACAACAGTTTAAAAATGGAACAAAATGGCCAGAAACCCATCCGAAATGCACCCGAGGCCCCCGGGACTCAAAATCAAATATACACACAACTTCAAAAATATCCTACGGACTTATTCGAGTAATCAGAACACCAAAACAACATCATAAACATCGAATTAAACCTCCAAATCCATAAAAATTCTCAAAACTTCTTAAACTTCAAATTTTGCATTTAAGGTCTGAATCACGTCAAACTAAGTTCGTTTCTTAACAAATTTCACAGATAACACATATAAGTCATATCGAACCTGTAACGGGCTTTGGAACCATGATACGGGCCCGATATCACAGGTTTCACCTCAAATTTCATTTTCAAAAACCTTTATATTTTTCAGAAAACAATTTTCTTTAAAAATTCATTTCTCGGACTTGGGACCTCGGAATTCAATTCCGGGCATACGCCCAAGTCCATATTTTCCTACGGACCCTCCGGGACCGTCAAATCACGGGTTCGGGTCCGTTTACCAAAAAAGTTGATCAAAGTCAACTTTATTCAAATTTCTAATACAAAATTATCATTTTTATCAGTTTTTCATATAAAGGCTTCCCGGCTACACGCCTGGCCTGCGCACGCAAATTGAGGTGAGATAGAAGAATATTTTCACGACCTCGGAACAAAGAATTAGCTAGAAATATACGTGATGACCTTTTGGGTCATCACACTTAAGTGATTTTACAACATTAATTGCATAATTTAATAATTTCATAATATTTAGTTCTATTATGTCCTATTAATTTATTCATTTGGATTGTATATTATATCCTTTTTTTGTTATAAGGAAACACATTATTAAACTTTGTACATATCGAATTTTGTACATATTCAGTTGCAATTAATTTTAGAATATTATGTAATTGAAAGTTTATTATTTTTTGTAAGACTATATTATTATAAAAATATGGATATAATATTGGTTTACAAAATAACCTTATAATATTAAGCATAGTAACTCATAATAAAAGGTCATAACCGAAATTCTAGATATTAGCCTTATAATCCTATTTGTTTTAGGACATAATACTACACGTTAGGAATCCTACATGATTACCTTTAGGATTCCTATTAGTATAATTACTTTCAGGTATCTTTTCATATAAAATTGAACAAGTAAATATATTTAGTCATGTAATTCTATTACTTTTAGGATATACTTCTTAAAAAATTCTATTACTAATTTAATTTGAAAACGTATTATAATGTCCTATTACTAATTTAATTTGAGAATGTATTATATTTTCTAAATTTATTTAGAAAAAGGAGAGCCTATATTATTATAAAAGAAAAAATATAATATTAATATACCAAAATAGACCTAAAATATTAAGTGGAAGAACTCATAGGGAGATGGCATAACTGTAATAATTTATTTTTGGACTACAATATCTTCTACGCTAATTTTTAATATTTAATATTTTAAAATTAATAAAAAAAATTCTCTATTAAATTCTTATTAAAAATATGTAGGGAGGTTTAATAAAATTAATTTAATAAGAATCCTCCGTATTGGCAATACATTACTACTCTATAATGTCCAATACTAAGAAAAATAAAAGTAATACTAAATGGATTGCATAAAGAGTTGAAATTGAGAAAAAGATACCACGTTAATATATTTAAACTATTTTCCTACTCAAAAAAAATTTTTGTATCAACTTTTCATGTAATATTGAAAAATACTCAATTATTAAACAACAACTAAGAAAATATTTAAGAATGTAAATGTGTGAGAAAGAAAAAAAATAATGGTTGGTAAGAGTCAATACCATTAATGATTCTACAAACATAACGATCTAAAAGTGAAATGTCATATCAATCTTTTACTCTTGAAAATAAAATTTATGGTGGATAAAATTATAATTAAGATTAAATATTCAAAACAAGATATGAACAAATATTAGATCTGAATCAACATAAAATAAATTATTTTGTATGTTAAAACCAAATATTTAAATCTTTTAATTAATTATTTAGCAAGAGAATCCAATTTAGTTAGTTTTTAAATTCATCATATGAGTAAAATTCTTATTGAAGTTGGAAAAAAAAATCTTAGGGTACATAAATCTATTCCATAAAAAGAGCGTTAGAACGCAAAGTAAAAATGATAGTATATTATTAAGAATCAAAATGCTATACAAGTGTCTGAGTAAGCACAATCAAAGCTAAATCCTAATCAAGAACAAGCTTTCAAGACTATATTATAAAGATTCAACTCTGGTATAATGAGATTATTCTTTGTAGATGCCTCCGACGAAATCAAAATAACATTTTTATGTCATGCATTACTTGCAAATGTCATGTTAAGAGGCATGACACTATGAGCAATAATAGCAAGTAATGTACCAAAAAAATTTATTGTGAGGCCACCCACTTTAGATATACATTTTCAAACAACTTAAATAACCATCACAAATATATCAAAGCAGAGTAATGATGCTAAATTTATAAGGAAAGTAAAATTGATAATATGGGATGCAACACTTATGGCTGAGTGTTAAACAATTGAATCAATTACCCGAAGTTCTAGAGATATATTGGATATTAATGAACCGTCTGGTGAAAAATTAATGGTCTGAGAGGTGATTTCTGTCAAGTCCTACCAGTAGTTCCAAAATCGACAAAAGCAGAGACTGTAAAAGCTATCTTGCCAAAGTTATACTTCTGGCCTCAAATGAAAAATATTGAACTGACAAAAATTATAAAGTAAGAACAAATCCAGTATTCAGTATCTTCTTGCTTCGTTTCGGAAACGAAGAAGAGCATCTAATGATGATTTGGTTCTTTCTGAACACTTGGTTATCAATCCCAATGGTAATGGTAGTGCATTTAATAAGAGAAATATTTCCATCATTAGATTAAAATATAATTTGTGCAAATCGCACGATAGAATTTAAAATATATCTTAGCTAGCAGAAATGAATATATTGATCAACTAAATAAAAAATTTATTGCAAATTTTTATAGTAAGAATGAAATGTTTTTCATTTGACTCAGCAGAAAATAATACCAATAATTACTACCAAGAGGAATACTTAAATACTTTAATGCCAAATGTCCTAAAATACATGTTTCTTGTCAAGTTTATTATTTTTTACATTTGTTAGTGTCACCATATATACAATAGACTAAGTTAAAATTGATATTCCATTATATATATTTTAATTTTTAAGAAAAATATGCACATCATGCTACTGAAAAACTTAGATACACTGAATAGCTTATGTAATAGGACGCAAATGGTATATAAAAGTTTTGACAATAACGTCATACATGCAAAAATTATGATACTGGTCCATGCACTTCTAAGTATTTTGTTATCCCTGAATTCAGCTTTCGTCTTCTGAAACTAAAGAATATCCTTTTAAATTTGTGAGAAAGTAATTTTTAGTATGTTTATACCTTACATATATAATAAATAAAGCACAAGGACAAACATTCTAAATATTGGACTATATTTACCGTAATATTTTTTCTTGCACGAACAATTGTATGTTGCACTTTGAAGTGGGATATAAAGATCGAAAATAAAAGTTCTGGTCAAGGCAGAACAACCAAAGCATTAGGAGGAAAACATACACACGAAAAATATCCACAATGAAGTGTTCGTTAAGATACCATCATATTAAATACTTTAAAACTATAATACATAATTATCTAACTAATATGACAAAATTGATCATTTGTGTTAGTTTTGATGATGTTCTTTTATGTTAAAATTCATGTATTATGCTAATGTAATAATATTTTTCGGCATTTGGATAATTTTTATATTATTATACATAAAATTTCTCTCATTAATTAAATTTTGTTGTTCCTCATATAAATAAATATTTAAATCATCACGTGCCATTATTAACGTGCAACGCACGTTCATAGATACTAGTAATTCAAATAAGGAAAGATGTGATAATCAAAATTTGAATGATTTCAAAGTCCTAAATATTAGGTAAATAATTAAATTATAATCTTATCCAATGTGAAATCTTTATTTAAAAAGTAAAAAAAGAGAACAACATTTCACTAAAAGACATTCATGCTTTTAGTATGGTATAGATAGATTTAGATATAGATAATGTAAAAAATTCCACTAGAATATTCTATTTAATGTCCACATAACATGTTACTATGAAAGTATAGATGCATTAAAGCTGACAGATTTAAACACCATCAATTATGAGAGATCAAGTTGAGGTACTAAAATTTAAAGTCCGGAACCAAAATATTGTAAATATGTGAAAAAAGTGTTTGAGTTCCATATTATGTATAACGCATCTAAAACATGCGCTATACCTTAATGGCCAGTTATCCCATGTAACGACCCGACTGGTCGTTTTGAGCATTTGCACTTTTCTCGGTAGTTTGAGGGCAAGAGTATATCCGCATGATGTATTATGTGATGACCTAATAGGCCATCTTATGTTTTAAAACCTAATTCTGTATTTTGAAGCCTCAAATACCTCATTCTAGCCTTCTTGATTTGCGTGCACAATCCGGGTATTTTTCCGAAAAGCTTTTATGATAAAAAATAAACTGATAAGAATATGAAATCTTTTCCTTAAAATCCATTTGAGTTGACTTTGGTCAAGTTTCCGAGCAAACAGACTTGGATCTGTGTTTTGACGGTCCCGATGGGTCCTTATCGTGATTTAGGACTTGGGCGTATGCCCGATATCGCATTCGGACTTCCCTAGCTCGAGTTATTGCATTTTGTTGAAATTTGAAAGTTTAAAGGCTTAGTCTAAAGGTTTGATCGATGTTTGAATTTTTTGACACTGGGTTCGTATTTTAGTTTCGAAACCCGGTATAGGTTCATTGCTATATTTATGACTTTTCTGCTAAATTTGGGGAGAAACGGAGTTGGTTTGTCGTGTTTCGGACCTCTGGTTGTTGAAATAGATGTTTTAAAGTTTTCTTGAAAATTCCTTCTGATTTGGTGCTCAATTCGTAGTTCTAGGTGTTATTTTGGCGATTTGATCGCGCGAGCAAGTTCGAATGATGTTTCTAGACTTGTGTACACATTTGGTTTGGAGCCCCGAGGGCTCGGGTGAGTTTCAGATAGGCTATAGAGTGGTTTGGACTTAGAAAACTCAGCTGCTTCTGCAATTTCTGTATCCGGTGTCTGATCTCGCAATTATGAGATAAGTGTTCGCATTTTCAAACATTCCCAAATCCTGACAAGATCGCATTTGTGAAGAGTACCTGGGTCAGCATATGATTGCATTTGCGATTAAGAGATCGCAACTAAGGGAGGCCAGAGTTCGCATTTGCGNTGGGGCAGGCTTGGTCGCATTTGTGATCAATCTGGTCGCAAATGCGGATGATCAATGTTCGCATTTGCGAACAAGTCATCGCAAATGCGATGAAAGCAGAGATGGAAGGACTTCTCATTTGGGATGGTTTCTTCGCATTTGCGAACCCTAGGTCACAAATGCGGCATCTGCAACTAATCAAAATGAGACTTAGACGGGATTTTTGTTCATTCTCTCAAATTTCAAACTTAGAAACCTTAGAGGCGATTTTTCAAAGAACTTTTCTTTCCCAAATCATTGGTAAGTGATTCTAAACTAGTTTCTTTCAATCTTTCACTACATATCCTAGATTTCAACCTAACTACTTGTGTTTTCATGGCGAAAATTGGGGGTTTGGGTAGAATTAGGAATTTTTGTAAAATGGGGATTTAGACCTCAAATTGAGGCCGGATTCAAAATAAATTACATAATCGGGCTCGGGAGTGAATGTTTAATTGGGTTTTGGTCCGAATCTTGGGTTTGGACCAAGCGGGCTCGGGAGTTGAATTTTTTTGACCTTTTCAATAATGACCTAAATTGAATCTTTTGCAATCGTGGATAATTTCTAAGGCTTAATGTGAATCGTTTGGTTTGTAAATGGATAGATTCTATAGGTTCGGAAGCTTGTTTAAAAGGAAAAGTTTTGGTTGAGCTTTAAGTTGATCTTTGGAGTGAGGTAAGTGTCTAGCCTAACTTTTTTACATGTGCCAGGGTTAACCATGTTCCGGGATAAACTATGTTGTAAATTGTGTCTTGTAGAATCACGTGACCTTCTTGCCTTATGCCTTACTTGATCCCTTGATACTAAGATCATAGTATTAAATGTTAGGAACTACGATTTAGCTTGTGATAACTTGATCAAATTTGATGGAATTCTGAGAACACATTGATGTGTCTAATTCGGTCATCACAATGCGTAATCATTAATACATTGGTATGGCCGATATTCTTGAGATACTAGATTCTATTCTTACATTAGGTAGGGGTAAGGTCTGCGTACAGACTACCCTCCCCAGACCCCATATGTTGGGATCAAACTAGGTTTGTTGTTGTTGTACTAGATTCTATACTTGTGTTGTAGATCATTCGTCAGATTTGTGGAAATACTTGAATAATAAGGTTCTTGTGGGTTTATTGAACCGTTGTAGGCTTGGAAAGTTGTGATTGAGATTCATTTGGAATATTTGTTTAAACACTCTCCTTGATGTTATTTATGCTTCCTCCCTTGTCTGTCACTGATATACATATGCATGGTAAGGAAGAGTGTAAAGCACGAAGGGTGATACCGTGCCATTTTATATACATTATCATGTGAGGAAAGTGTAAAGCACGAGGGTGATGCCATGCCATATTATTATGTGACTGTAAAGCACGAAGGGTGATGCCGTGTCATATTATTGAGAGTAAAAGCATGAAGGGTGATGTTGTGCCAATTATTGAGAGTAAAAGCACGAACGGTGATGTCGTGCCATATTATTGAGAGTAAAAGCACGAAGGGTGATGTCGTGCCATATCATTTGTGAGTAAAAGCACGAAGGGTGATGTCGTGCCATGTTATGTGATAAGTAGGCATTTTGACTGCTTATTTGCTCTCTTTTAATTGTGTTTTAGCTCGAAAATGCTTAAAGGTATCCCCGAGAACTAATGAAATGAGATTTCTTCAGAAATATTGGGAAACAAGCCAAAGAAGTGAAAATCAACTCAAAAAGAGTAAAAAATTTGACAAGGACCAAAACAGGGCAAAAGAGCTTATAGTGCAGACCGCACAATACTGTGTGCCGCCGCAAATAATGAAGGATCCCTGTCAAAGTAGCTTCAGAGTATGCGGACCGCATAAGTGTGGTGCGGTCGCAGAAGAGAGATTCAGAGAGTTGGGATTTTAAGCAATTGAAGGCATGCGGACCGCACCATTATTGTGCGGCCGCAAGAGCAAAAGTGCGGCCGCACTCACTAATATGCGGACCGCAGAGGAAGAGATTCAGAAAGCCTTGAAATGAAGAAGTGCGGACCGCATGAATATTATGCGGTTGTAGAAGCCAGTTTGTGGCCGCACTCTCAAAGGTGCGGTCCGCAAAAATCAAGTCCTGATCCCAGTTCAATCCAAGTGTGCGGCCGCACTTAGAAATGTGCGGTCCGCACAACTAGATGAAGTGCGGCCGCATCTAATTTTTATGCGACCACAGAAGGCCGAGTTGACCAGTAAATTTCAGAGTGTGGACTGCACTCAGAATTATGCGGCCGCACAACCTCTGCAGGGGCATTTTTGTCAGATATTTTCAGCCTAGTATAAATAGGACTTTTTATCATTTTTAGGAGAAGTTAGTTTTGAGAGGAACACCTGAGCTGTTTTTCTTTACTGCTTTAAGAAATTTTGTACTAGATTTATCTCCAAACATTAGATTTTCATCCCATAATTTATTATTATGGATTCTATCTTTATTTCTTCTTTAAATTCTGTATTTTTCATGAGTAGCTAAATTTCTAGCTAGGGTTGTGACCCAACCCTAGTGTGGGTACTTGATGGGTGTTTGAATTAGGGCTTGTTTGTGATTGGGTTAGTGATATTTAGCCTAGTTCTAGCTTGAACTCAAGAATTAATGGTTGCAAACATTGATTCATGCCTAATGTTAGTCTCTACTTGAGAAAGAGAGACTAAGTCTAGGAAAACTTGGCTAACAAGAAATTGGGGTGAACTCAAGAAATTGATAGCCCCAATTAAATGGTTGAATCTAGAGATAGTAATACCCGACTTGAGCATTTATCACTTTTTTTGTGCAATACCCATTTGGACTTGAGAAAGCCAAATTGGGCAAAATCCCTCAAACTACCTAGAGATATAGGGTGAGTATTCGAGTGTGATTGCTATATTACAACCCCGACTAATCAAAATTGTCCTAGAGTTTACAACCCATTAGATAACCACCTAGGTGGAAGTCACGACCCTAGACCCTTTTATCAATTTAAGAACAACTAAAAACCAGAAATATTATCTCTTAGTGTTCTAATTGCAAACAATAGAACAAGGTAGAAGTAGAACAACAACTAATATTGTGGAAGTGTAATTTGGGTCAAAACATACATTCACGCTAAATATATACCTAATCCCTATTCTAACTCCATGTGGATTCGATCCAGACCTTCGTTGGGTTTATTATTGCATCGAAGGCCTCACTACCTAATTGTGGTGTGAGTTTGGGCGAGATCAATTTTTGGCGCAATTTCCGGGGAGTTAAACGGATTTAGCTATATATCTAGGCTTTTGTACGTTTTGTCTTTCTTTCCTTCTGAGTCACTAATTTTGGTTTTGAATTGCTTTTAGGTATGAAATGTCTCTTAACAACGAGCCCCTCGGAAATTTTCCATTGGGGGAGGAGGTGGACGATGATCAAGGAGATGAGATTCATCCCGAACCTCAAGTAAACAGGCGAGGCCAACCACCTCATGATAATGTCCCCGCCCCTCCCCCACCTCCACCAAGAGCAGCGTACCGGGTTTTGCCAAACGAGGGTTATGCAAATGCTATAGTCCCGCCCCGGATTAGGGAATGCAACTTCCAAATCACCAATATGATTCTTACACTACTTGAGCAACATGGTTTCTTCACCGGAGCTCCACACAAAAATTCTTACAAGCATATCAAGGGGTTCGTCGATACTTGTTAGGGGAGCAAGCAAACAAATGTTTCCGAGGATGCACTGCGTTTGAGTCTATTTTCCTTTTCTCTATGGGGAAAGGATTTGTACTGGTTAGAGAGATTACCCAATCATTCCATCAACACTTGGGATGAGTTGGCCAAAAATTCATTGCCAAATTCTTCTCTCCGAGGCACATGGCTACATTAAGGGATGAAATTCTGGCGTTCAAGCAAGAGCCCAATGAGCCATTGCATGAGATTTGGGAAAGATATCGTACCATGGTTAAATAATGCCCTAATAATTATATGACCGAGGACATGATCCAACAAACCTTCTATAGGGGGATCAAAACAACAAATTAGTATGTGGTAAATAACTCGCCGGGGGAACTTCATGAACACACCTTATTCTGAAGCTTGTGAAATTTTGGATGAGATGGCGGATACCTGGTCGGCTTGGCAAAGTAGAGCCATTACTCCTCAAGGTAACCCAAATTTCATTCACCTACACAAGGAGTTACATGATCATGGGCAAGATATTGTGAAGCTGACAACCACAATGAACCAAGTGGCCAAGGCTGAGCTTCAAGATGCTCAAGGGACGAAACAAGTGAACATGATGATGAACAAGAGATGGCAAAGAGGTCATCAAGTATAAAACCGTCTGGAACAATTTGAACAAGAAAATAGTGGGTATGACCAAGGTGATTCATATAATGAGCAAGAAGAAGAAGTGCAATATGTCAACAATTATCAAGGTCAAAGAAACAATGCTCAAAATCAACAACAATGGAGATCACAAGGAAGTCAAGGAAATTGGAACAACTAAGGCCACCAAGGCAATTGGAGTGGTGGAAACAATAACAATCAAGGCAATTAGGGAAATAACAATAATCAAGGCAATTGGAGTAATCAAGGGAACCAAGGCAATTGGGGAGGCAATAATCAAGGTAATTGGGGGGGGGGGGACAATAAAAGCAGTTGGGGAGGCAACAACAATCAAGGGGGTTGGAACAATAATAATCAAGGGAATCTAGGGTTGGGTTTTCAGAGGCCCCCGATGTATCAACAACCATACAACCTACCTCCATATCCGTCACAAGGTCCTAGTTCTTCCGATAGTGAAATGGGACAGATTGAAAATATGTTTAAGCAAATGATGGAGAAAAATGCCGAATCTGATGCTCAATTGGCCTCCCACAACACCTCTATCTGCAATTTGTAGGTTCAACTTAGCCAAATCTCTCAAGCTTTAAATACTATCCCTAAGGGGGCACTACCTAGTGATACGATGGTGAACCCGAAGGGTAGTAACAATACGGGGCATGCAATGGTCGTAACAACAAGAAGCGGGAGATGTGGAGTTGCAAGTACCTCAAACCAAAGAAGAAATGTGGATGATGATGTGTTGGTTCAAGAAGATGACATGCCCAGCAATGATGTTCAAGCTAATTAAGAGGTGAGGATTGACATTGATGAATGTGTGGAGGAGCACAAGAAGAAGTGAACCCGTCTAAGGAGCACGCGATAGACATACCATATCTGGTAGTGCAAAATGCCAAGGCACCCATGCCAAGGCCTCCTCCTCCATATCCTTAAAGACTCGCAAAGAAAAACAGTTAGAATCAACTCAAGAAATTTATTTATATGATGAAGAGTTTGTCCATAAATGTGCCGTTGATTGAAGCCTTAGAACAAATGTCGGGATATGCCAAGTTCATGAAGTATTTGGTAACAAAGAAGAGATCAATGAATTGTGAAACGATCAAAATGACACATCAAGTTAGTGCTATTGTGCACTCCATGGCTCCAAAATTGGAAGACCCCGGCGCCTTCACAATCCCTTACACCATTGGGAGCGCCGATTTTGCCAAAGCATTATATGATTTGGGGGTAAGTATCAACTTGATGCCCTACTCTGTGTTAAAAAAATTGGGGATTGGGAAACCAAGACCCACATCTATGAGGTTGCAAATGGCGGATCGGACAATGAAAAGGCCATTGGGGATAATTGATAATGTGTTAGTTTGGGTTGACGAGTTTATCCTTCCCGCATATTTTTTGATCCTTGACTGTTAGGTTGACTACGAGGTGCCTATTATATTGGGGAGACCTTTCCTTGATACGAGAAAGGCCCTAGTTTATGTGGAAGCCGGTGAGCTCACCTTCCGGGTGGGTGATGAAAAAGTGGTGTTCCATGTATGCAAATAAATGAGGCAACCAGATAGCAACGAAGTTTGTTCGTTCGTGGATCTAGTGACCTAAGTAATTGTTGATGACACAAGTGTTGTGATTAATTTTTAGGACACCTTGGAAGCTGAGTTGCTAAATCATGATGAGGAGAAGGAAGTCTTTGTGGAATGTGTCAATGCTTTGCAAAGAATGGGGTCATATACTTGTGAGCCCAAAAAATTATCCTTGGATCTTGAGAACAGGAAGACTCCTCCAACAAAGCCCTCAATCGAGGAGCCTCCCACCCTGGAGTTAAAGCCTTTGCCTTCACACCTCAGATATGAGTTTCTAGGCCCTTGTTCCACTTTACCTGTTATTATTTCCTCGTTCTTAACTAACGTGCAGGTAGATTCTACCTTGGCAGTGCTCCAAATGAGAAAGAAAGCAATAGGTTGGACATTGGCGGATATTCGGGGTATAACGCCTTTTGCATGCACAAAATTATTCTGGAGGAGGATGCCAAACCCTCAGAGGAAAGTCAAAGAAGATTGAATGAAGCTATGCAAGAGGTAGTGAAGAAGAAAATTATCAAATGGTTGGATGTCGGGATTCATTACCCCATTTTCGATAGTTCGTTGACCTCGCTAGTGGAATGTGTCCCAAAGAAAGGGGGCATGACTGTGATAACAAATGATAAAAATGAATTGATCCCCATAAGAACTTTCACAGGGTGGAGAGCGTGCATGGATTGTAGGAAGCTCAACAAAGTTACTCGGAAAGACCATTTTCCGCTTCCATTTCATGATCAAATGTTGGACAGGTTGGCCGGACATGCTTTTTATTGCTTTCTTGATGGATACTCCGGATATACTCAGATTCTTATTGCTTCTGAAGACCAAGAGAAGACCACTTTCACTTGTCCCTGTGGCACTTTCACATTCTTGCGGATGCCATTTGGGTTATGCAATGCACTGGCGACTTTTCAACGGCGTATGATGGCCATCTTTAGCGATATGGTGGAAGACTTTCTTGAGGTTTTCATGGATGATTTTTCTGTTGTGGGAAATCCTTTTGAAGAGTGCTTGGACAACTTGGACAAGGTATTGGCACAATGTGAGGAAACTAACTTGGTTTTAAATTGGGAAAAATGTCACTTCATGGTGGAGGAAGGAATTGTGCTCGGTCACAAGATTTCAAAGAATGGTATTGAGGTTGATACATCCAAAATTGAAGTGATATCCAAACTCCATGCCCCTACATCCGTGAAGGGAGTGAGGAGCTTTCTAGGTCATGCGAGGTTCTACCGCCGATTCATCAAGGACTTTTCTAAGGTTGTAAACCCCTTGTGCAAAATTTTGGAGAAGGATGCCAAGTTCCATTTCAATGAAGATTGTATGAAGGCATTCAAATTATTCAAGTATAAGTTGACTACTACTCCTATTATCACCGCACAAAATTGGAGCTTACCTTTTGAGCTCTTGTGTGATGTGAGCGATGTGGCGGTTGGAGTGTTATTGGGGCAATTAATTAACAAGATATTCCATCCGGTCGACTATGCTAGTAAGACCATGAACGAGGTCCAAGTCAACTATACAGTGACCGAGAAAGAACTCCTTGCTGTTGTCTTTGCTATGGAGAAGTTTCACCCGTACTTGATGGGTATAAAGGTAATCTTTCACACCGACCATGTGGCGCTTCGATATTTGATGAGCAAAATATATTCTAAGGCAAGATTGATGTGGTGGGTACTTCTTTTACAAGAGTTTGTTCTTGAGATTCAAGACCGCAAAGGGAGTGCAAATGAAGTGGCGGACCACTTGTCTTGATTGAAGGAGGAGGGGAGGCCACATGATGGCCTTGAGATCAATGATTCATTTCCTGTCGAGAAACTCCTATCCATGTATATGACCGGGATTCCATAGTTTGTTGATTTGTCCAATTATCTTGTGAGTGGAATTGTACCAAATGAGTTCTCTTCAAACCAAAAGAAGAAGCTCAAACAGGACTTCCTGGACTACTATTGGGATGAGCCCTATCTCTTCAGAATTTGTACTAATGGTGTGATCCGAAGATGTGTACCAGGAAAAGAACAATTGGGAATTATTGAGGCTTGCTACTTGTCGCCATATGGTGGTCACCAGGGTAGAGCGAGAATGACTACAAAGGTGTTAAGCTGTGGATTCTATTGGCCTACTCTTTACAAGGACGCTAGCGATCTCTTCAAGCGTTGTGATGAATGTCAAAGGGCCTATGGGATTTCCAAGAAAAATGAGATGCCCCTCACCACCATCTTGGAGATTGGTATTTTTGATATATGGGGCATTGATTTCATGGGTCCGTTCGTGAGCTCATGTGGGAACACTTATATATTTAGTAGCTATGGATTACGTGTCAAACTGGGTTGAATCCGTAGCATTTCCCAACAATGAATCTAGGAGTGGTAGTATTCTTGAAGAAGAACATATTCACAAGGTTTGGTACTCCAAGGGTCACTATTAGTGATAGAGGATCAAACTTTTGCAATAAAGCTTTTGATACTTTACTCTCCAAGTATGGTGTCACTCACAAAGTGTCGACCCCCTATCATCCTCAAGAAAGTGGACATGTTGAAGTCTCCAACCGAAAGATCAAGAGTATTTTGTCAAAGACTGTGAATGCCAACCGGACGGATTGGTCGAAGAAACTTGACGATGCTTTTGGGCTTATAGGACAGCTTACAAAACACCAATTGGTATGTCTCCGTATCGGTTAGTGTTTGGGAAAGCTTGTCACCTTCCGATGGAACTTGAGCACAGGTTATGTGGGCATTGAAGAAGCTTAATCTTGAATGGGATGTCACTTCCAACTTAAGGGTGGTACAATTGAATGAGCTTGATGAGTTCCGGTTCCATGCATATTCAAGTTCGTCCTTGTATAAGGACAAAATAAAGTATCTCCATGACAAGTATATCCAGATAAAGAATTTAAGGAAGTCGATCTGGTGCTATTGTTCAATTCTCGGTTGTGGATGTTTGCGGGAAAGTTGAAATCCAAGTGGAATGGCCCATTTGAAGTTGTGCATGTGACACCCTTTGGTGCTCTAGATCTGAAAAACAAGAATGATGAGGTGTTTAGAGTCAATGGGCACCGGGTGAAACATTATCTTGGCAAGGTTGATGATAGACATCATGGCATTGCTTCATTTCAAATGATTGGTAATCTGCATCGTGCAACGACGTTAAATCATGCGCTTCTTGGGAGGCAACCCATGCGTTTTTTCTTTTTTTCTTGATTTTCTTCTTTAAATTAGATATGCTTTGTTTTGTGCTAACTAGTTTTGAAGTGTATGAAGGAAAGTGCATGGATTGTGCAAGAAAAATTGGCTAAGTGTCACAAAAGTGCGGACTGCACAATCACTCTGTGGCCGTACAATTCTGTGTGCGGTCACAAAATTGGAAGGCCAAAAATGCATGATCTCTGAAGTTTCTCCTGTCAAATTTTGTTAACAAATTGCGGCCGCACACAAAATTGTGCGGTCCGCACAAATTATGCGGCCGCACTCACTTTTGTGCGGACCGCACAATTCTTCAAAGGAACAGGTAAAGAGTGCAGACCGCGCTCAGGTAAGTTTTGCACCAACTAGGTCAACCTATAAATAGGACCTCCACGCACTATTCACACTTTTCCCTCTCTGAGCTCTGAAACCCTAAGCAAGAACAATGCATATCTCATTCAATCTCAAAATTCAAGCATTCTATATGTGTAGATTCTCACCTGCATCCCTCCTTACTGGTATGTTCATTACATCTTTAGATTTTTCATTTTTTTTCTCTTAATTTTGTGCTTTTGTTCAGGGTTAGTTTCATGCCAAAAAATATCAATAGTTAGTCATTTTTTCTTAGAATCATGTGGGTAATTGGTAGTAGCCTATATTATGCATTGTAGAAGCTATTTATACTCTAATTTAACCGCACTTTATTGATGTTTAAATGCTAAAAGATAATAAAATACTCTAATTGAGAAATTTATGCTTTGCTGGAGCCACTCCGAGCTAGGAGGGAGATAAAGAGAGTTTTGGAGTCAATTATGAACATACAAGGTCAATCAAATGATAGCGCAAATGAAAAAGAGAGAGGAAAACAAGAAAAAATGCAAAATGCAGGTCCACGACTAGTGGAACGCGGATGATAACAATGAAGAGGTGAACGTCCGCGGTCATTTTAGCGGTTGAGTCCGCAACCGCGGACGGGTTTTTAAAAGCGACAGAGTGTAGGGGCTTTTGGGTAAATTCTAGGGAAATTAACCTAAACCTATAAGAGCCCAAACTCGCCCAGAAGTCAGATTAGGCTTGTTTTGGACATAATTGTAGGCAAGAACAAGGGAGAGAAGATCAAGCAATTCTTTAGAGTTTCTTTCTTCTTCTTTCTACTTATCGTTGAGAATCATGAATCATATTATTGCTATGTTTTGTATTAGTATGAGTAGCTAAACATTTAATTTATTATTGATGGAACCAATTTTTGGATGAAGTTTTAACTCTATTTTGATATAATCGACCCGTATTTGTTCTATGATTGTTCAACTACGATTTGTATTGTGGTTAATTGAAAGGGCCCTTGATTAATCGTTTCTAGCTGCCTTGTGTTTCTTGAGAAAGAACACTTGGTTAGATTTTTGTTGAACAACACCACTTTTAGGTAATTTAAGAGAATAATTACTTGAATTTTAAAGTGGTTTAGAAATAACAAAGTTTGGTGGGATAATTCCGAGTTGCATAAATTGTTAACTAGAGTAATTCGAAAGAATGCTTCTAGTAAATTATCGTAATTGATCGAGAGATAATTACGGTAGCCTGGAAATCATAATCCTCATAGAGTATTACGGCGAGATTATAGCTAAAGAGTTAAGAATTAATTTAGCAATTGGGGAAATCAATAGCCCTAGATCCTTTTACCATTGAATTCAACTTTATTCTTGATTATTGCTAGTTTTATTGTCATTTTACATTAGTTAAATAAATTCCACTATTTATTCATAAAAAATCTTGCATCCGAAAGTTGTTTGAGCTTGTCATTAGCATCACTAGAAGTTGTAGTCAATAGGTTAGTTCCCTGTGGAATTCGACTCCAGATTTGAACCAGATTATATTTGCAGTGACCGCTTACTCCTTTTTATAAGGCATAGTTGGGGCGTGATCAGTAATATATGAACTGTTAATTGGGGCCTGGGTAAATAGTTAACCATGTTTAATTGCTCAAATTTTTCCCTAGATGTGAGAAAATTTCATAAAACAAAGAGCAGTGCCTGTCATTTTCTTTAAATTGTGCAGCCGCACACAGTTTTTTGCCGTCCGCATAAGTGAAAGTTAGGGTAAATTGATGTTTGAATTGTATGGAATGAAACCATAATTATGTGGTCCGCAGTGTGGTAGTAAGGCCGCAAACAATTGGAATAATCAGGTTGACCCAAACAATGGAGTGGTGGCACCTCTTGTGCCAGAAGCTGCTCTTTACGATTGGGCACAACCAACTGCTAACAACCTGGTCACCGCCATTGCTGTACGTCAGGTACAAGCGGAGACATTCCAGATCACCAACAACATTCTGCATCTGTTGCAGAATAAGGGACTATTCTCCGGGTCACACATTGAAGATCCACAATAACATCTGAAAAATTTCCTGTCAATATGTGTGACCCAAAGACAGCCGAATGTTTATCCGGAAGCCATCAAGCTATTATAGTTTCCATTCTCTGTGACCGAAGACGCTCAAACTTGGTTGAATTCTCTCCCAATAAAGTCCATTTCCACTTGGGAGGAATTAGTCAAGGAGTTCCTAAACAAGTTTTATCCTCCCAACAAGACTGCAAGGCAGATTGATGAGATATTGCAGTACAGGCAGAAACCTACTAAGACCTTGCAAGAAACCTGGGAGAGGCTCAAAGGGATGCTAGTGAAGTGCCCAAACCATGGCATTCCAGACCAGATGCTTGGATAGATTTTCTACATGGGTTTGGAAGACATTTTGAAAGCCAATGTAGATGCTTCAGCTGGGGGTGCATTTTTGAGTAAGACATTCACAGAGTGCAAGATTCTTCTCGAAAAGATGACTCAAAATTCAGGCTGGATGACTAGAGGTAAGACACTGACACCAATAGTGCATTTTGTTCCTCTTGACCCAAACAATTCCCATGCAGAGAACATAGCCATGATCATGACTCAGATGAGCATACTGACAAAGAAGATCGACGAGATGGGTACAAAGCAAGTGCACATTGTTAATACAAAAAATGGGGTATTGTGCACCCCTTGCATAAATCGGTCTTATGTGTGCTCGTGGAGTGGAGAGAATGAAAATCAAGGTTTCAGAAAAGACATGAATTATGTCAATAATTTTGGGGGTCAGAAGCAAGGAGGGCAGCAATGGGGGCCAGCACCAAACCAGCAGTACAGACCCAACATGCCACAACCTGGAGGTGCACGACCACACAGCCAAGTTGTGCCGTATCAAAGGCAACAGAGCTATCAACAGCAACACCAGCAACAGTTGGCCTACCAACCACCTTATCAACAGCAGGACGACAACATGGTAGAAATCAGGGGCATGCTGCAACAACTCATTGGAACAAAAGATGCAAGAAAATTTAGCAGCACATGACTGAACGACCAAAGGCATTGAAACTCAACTGGGACAGTTGTCCATGGCCTTGAACAATCGCCCCCAAGGAACATTACGGCAGATACAAATATTAACCCAAAGGAACAAAACCCAAATCAGCTAATGGCACTGAGTCTCAGGAATAGAAGAGATTTAGATAGAGAGCAAAAAGTTGCTCAATCTAGAAGAGAGACTACGCCAGCCACTCCAGTTACACTAGAGGAAGAGGAATAAGTAGAGCTCACCGAGGTGGTAGTTGAACAGGCACATGTTGACAAGGGTAAGGCAAAACAAGGTGAACAAGTCTCAGAACAGGTGGCACCTCTTGTGCCAGAAGCTTCCAACAAAGAAAAGACATCAAGCAGTGGACAAAGATTAACTCCTGCACCATTCCCTCAGAGATTCGCAAAACAAAAGAAAGACGATCAATACAGGAAATTCATGGAAATGCTTCGCCCGATTCAATTGAATATTCCACTGATGGATGCTTTGATGGAAATGCCATGGTATGCAAAAATGATGAAGGACCTGATGTCGCGGAAATTTGACTTCCAGGACTTGTCCACTGTAACTCTGACACAGACCTGCAGCGTGGTAGTGACAAGACCTTTGGCCCAAAAGGTGTCTGATCCAGGTAGCTTCACTATCCCATGTACTATTGGGAGTTATGCTTTTGCCAAAGCATTGTGTGACTTGGAGCCAGCATAAACTTGATTCCCTTGGCAATCTATACAAAACTGGGCATTGGCAGAGCTAGGCCGACCTCGATGTTACTGCAACTGGCTGATCGCATGGTTAAAAGACCAACGGAAATTCTTGATGATGTGCTTGTGCGAGTGGGAAATTTGTATTCCCTACAAACTTTGTTGTTCTTGACTGTCTGGTAGATGAGGAGATACCCATCATTCTGGGAAGGCCATTATTAGCCACTGGGAGACCATTGATTGATTGTGAGACTGGAGAACTAAAAATGAGGTTGAACATTGAACAACGTTCAACAATCCATGAGCAGACCCAGTGAATTTGCAAACTGCTCACTAGTGGAGGTTGTGGATGTGATACTGCAAGAAAAGGACGAGACCCTTAATATCAAGGATCCATAGGGAGCCTGCTTCACGAATTTGGAAGAGATGGACGAAGAAGGGTTGGCAGAGTGGGTCATGGCCCTCGATGGTCAAGGATTCTGGAAAAGGGAACCTCTGTTCGAGCCCCTACACTTGAAAAAGACCATCCCTTTGTGCTTTTTGATGCTTGTAGGTTGGCCTTTGAGGAGCTTAAGAAGAAATTAGTGACTGCACCCATCATTGTTGCACCCAAATGGGAGAAACCCTTCGAGATCATGTGCGAGGCTAATGATTATTCTATAGGAGTAGTCTTGGGGAAATGCAAGGATAAGATGATGCACCCGATCTACTATGCAAGAAGGACGCTCAGTGGTGCACATCTTTATTAATGTAACGGAAAAGGAAATGCTCGCTGTAGTGTTTGCCTTCGACAAATTAAGGTTGTACTTAATTGGCTAAAAAATTATTGTTTATACTGACCATGCAACAATTAGGTACTTGATAGCAAAGAAAGAGTCAAAGCCACGCTTGATTCGATGGGTTCTTTTGCTACAAGAATTCGATCTAGAAATACGTGATAGAAAGAGGGCGGACAATCAAGTGGCAGACCACCTCTCGAGGTTGGAAGGAGCAGAAAAGAGAATGGAGGTTGAAGATATCGCAGAGACATTCCCAGATGAACAATTACTTGTTGTGATAATTGAGGAGGAGCCATGGTATGCTGATATTGCTAATTACTTAGAAAGCGGTATTGTGTCGTATGATCTCTCTTCAATTCAAAAGAAAAAGTTCTTCCGTGATTGTCGATCTTATTATTGGGATGAACCCCTAATTTTTAAGATATATGTTGATAACATGATCCGGAGGTGTATCCCCGAGAAAGATCAACCTTCTGTTTTGCAGGCTTGCCATGCTTCACCATATGGTGGACACTTTGGAGGAATCCGGATAACATCAAAATTGTTGGAATCGAGATTGTATTGTCCTAACCTATTCAAGGATGCACATTCTTAGGTTAAAATTTGCGATGAATTCCAAAGGACATGCAACATATCTCGCTGTCACGAGATGCCGATGACGACAATTCAAGAGGTGGAGTTTTTTTGACATGTGGGGGATCGACTTTGGGCCGTCTTTAGCTCATATGGTAACAAATATATATTGGTAGCAGTTGACTATGTCTCCAAGTGGGTCGAAGCGGTGGCTCTCCCAACCAATGATGCAAAAGGGGTGACAAGTTTCCTAAAGAAAAACATCTTCACACGTTTTGGCACCCCGAGAGATTTAATCAGTGATGGTGGAACCCATTTTTGCAATAGAGCGTTTGCACGCCTGTTGGAAAAGTATGGAGTTCGCCACAAAGTGGCCTCACCGTACCACCCACAAACAAGTGGGCAACTTGACGTGTCCAATAGAGAAATTAAAAGTGTCCTTACAAAAACAGTGAATGCAACAAGGACCGATTGGTCAAAGAAGCTGGATGATGCATTGTGGGCGTACCGCACAACATTAAAAACTCCAATTGGTATGTCACCGTACAAGTTGGTGTTTGGAAAGGCATGCCACCTTCCGGTAGAGCTCGAACATAAAGCATTGTGGGAATTGCGACAGTTGAATTTGGATATGGAGATGGCAGGCACCAGCAGAGTCACTGGGTTACATGAGCTCAAGGAATTACGGTTCCAGGCATTCAAGAGTGCTAAACTATACAAAGAAAGGATGAAACTAATGCATGATAAGAACATCTTAAATCGGCACTTCAAACCCGGAGAGCTAGTGTTGTTATACAACTCGAGATTGAGATTGTTTCCGGGTAAGTTGAAGTCCCGATGGTAAGGACCCTTCAGAGTGGTGAAAATGTTCTTAAGTGGAGCTGTGGAGATTGAATCCGAAGATGGGACAAATAAGTTCATGGTGAATGGGTAAAGGTTGAAACACTACCTTGGAATGGCCGAAGAAAAAGGGGATAGAGTGGTAATAACTTTGGAAGAGCCCCAGTACGCGAATGGGGAGTGATGATCAAATCATTGATCGTGCCGCGACGTTAAATCAGGCGCTTCCTGGGAGGCAACCCATGGTTTGTTGTAATTCGTCGTGTCGTGACGTTAATTCAAGCGCTTCTTGGGAGGCAACCCATGATCTTCTTTTATTTTTCTTTTGTGTTGTATTTGATGTGAACGAGATTAACCAAACTACTAGTGTGCAGGGAAAAATTTGGGCACATCGGAATGAGTCGGGGTAAAAAGCTAACCCCAGAAGAGATAAAGATTGAAGAAAATAGAAAAATGTTCGAAACAGCGATCCGCGACCACAGACGGGGTGCGGAAGTGGTCACAGTTTATACCCAGCGTCCGCGACCGCGGAAGTGACCATAGATGGGACGCGGAGTTTAATGGTGTTTTTGCCCAGCGTCCGCGACCGCGGAGCTGGGCGCGAACGGGGCGCACATCAGGTAATTTTTTTTAATTTTTAATTATATTTTATATTATTTTTCTTTTCTTTTCTAATTCACCCTAAAACCTAATTCCCCCCCCCCCCCACAACACACACACTAACACGCACAAACCCCTAATTCCCTACCCACTTTCCCCTTTCTTCTCCCCCCTCTTCTACTCTAACTCTCCCTCTCCCCCTCCAATTCTCAAAACACACGACCCCCTTCCCCCATCGTCCCATCTAACATAAAAAATCTCTCCTCCTCTCATCCTCTCTACATTAACAACGATCCCACCTCCACCATCTCAAGAATCTCATGTAAGTACATGATTTCTCTCTTCCTTCTTAGTTTTCTTTCTTTTATAGTTTTATTTTCAGATTTTTGTATTGATTTTAGCTTAAAATTTTCTTTTTTTTAGTTGCTAGTGTATATAATGGGTAGGAAAGGTCATGAATTTTCGTATTATAGGTGGTTTGTAGTAGATATGGGTGTGTGAGGCCATTAGATGTGATATGGGAGGCTTGGTAACTCCATGGGGTTATTTGTGCTACTTTGTAGCCATATACACAATAGGTGTTTGCTAAATTACCTCAATGAGCTTTAAATGCGATTGTGACCATGGTGCGGGTGAAGTCTGAGTAACCGCCCGAGGTTCACATAATTTTCACCCCTACTAATAGTGGCACTTGTTTTGTCAGGTATCATGAATCCCTACCGGAATAGACGTGTTACAGGATCCTCGACTAGTGGACCAGGAAGTTCCTCTAGAGCTCGGGCATCGTCTAGCACGAGCCAATTTGACAATCTCATGTTTGTATCTAGAAAAGATCAAGAGCTTTTTAGTGCTAAGGCGTCAAAGAAGCCTGTGGCCGAGAGAGCCATTAACAGGGAAGCTCTCCAGGTTGAATGCCCAAACATGTATCGGGAACTGATGAGGCGCCGGCTCTTCATATTCTTTGAAGAGCCAGTGGAAGGAAACATGATGCTAGTGGGTTAATTTTATGCCAATTTCCCAGAACATCAAGACTGGATCTGCATAGTGCGACAAACAAGGCTGGATGCTTCACTCGATGCCATCAAACGAGTGTATAGGTTGCTTGTTTTTGATGGGGGTGAAGATTTTTATGAGACATAGCAGCAAAAGCCTTTCACTTGGAATATATTCATCCAAACCATTTGTGTGTCGGGCAAGGAGGTAGTATGGGTCACACCTGGGAGCGTCTTGAATTCATCATCCCTCACTTGGGAGGCAAAGTGTTGGCTTACCTTAATCGATAATCATTTTCTTCCATCGCACAAAACCACTGATGTAAATGGACCTAGGGCGGCAACGATTTGGTGTTTTGTCAATAGCCGAAATTTTGATGTGGCCCGGCTCATCCAGGCGGAAATGTTCGTCCGCTCACCCGAGAAGAAGTATGGATTGTACTTTCCATCTCTGGTCACCAGATTGTGCCGAGCGGCGAAAGTTCCCGAGAACCTCAACATGGATGGGAAGGTGCCAAAGGAGGCCGGGTTTCGGGCAAGCAAGGAAACCATCGGGAAGGACCCGGTGGCACCTGGAGCTACTCATGATGACACCTCGGATGAGTCTGAGGGTGATGACAATGGTCATGAGGAGGCTATGCATGCCTCACCCCCACAGTTGCAGATCCCAGATGAGGCAGGTCCATCTGTGGCCTGCCGGAGTACCCGCTTGACAGCTTTCGAGTAAGATACGGCGGGGCTGCGCACTTCGGTCACAGACCTGGGTACTAGAGTTGATGCTCTGGCTACTCAAAATGTGAAGGCTGAAAAGAAGATTATGGGCTGGCTGCGAGCGCTAGGACGAGCTTGTCACCTCGACCCTGGCACTTTCTCTGACTAGGACTGAATTACCAGGGAAGTCCCCTTACCTTATCTTGCTTTAAATTATTTGACATGGGGACATGCCAATTTTTTAGGTGTGGGGTGGGGGATGATATTGTATGTTGTTTTATATGTATATAATTATTTTGTAGTTTCTTTTGTTAAGTTAACTTCGACTTGGCCCGACGATGGATACAACTCGACGGGTTTCTTGAGGGACTAAAGTCGAACAAAAAAACGACAAAATGATTTTGGTTTTGTAGTAGTGTAGCAACTCCCCCTTGGTTTTTCCTTAAACCACGATTCTTTTCCAAGGGTTTTATTTGAACCGGGTGTAGTTAGTTTTTTTTTCATTTTTAGTTAGGAACTTATGGGCGAGGGGAATAATTGAAATAGGATCCCTTAACTCCATGGTGCCTTGAATATAGACACTTAGGCTCATATGTTGACTTTTGTGAGAAGGCCTTAAATGTGTGTTCTTGATTTGGCTGAATTACCCTGAGCGGAGTGTCTGATGATCTAAACTAGATTGAGTCATGTGCCATGTGTGTGTGAAGCTTTGTGTATTTTGTGCTAACATTTATCACCTAGAACTTGCCCCGTGTGTTTGCAAAGCGAAATGGTAGCCTTATTTGGTCTAGGAAGTGATATAGGCATTAACCATATATATACATGTGCCACCCACCTAATTGATATATACCATAATTAACCCTTTTGAGCCTGTAATCCTGTTTCTTTGGCAACCACATTACAAGCCTTACCCAAATTTTGAATTGTCCATATACTTGAACCTTTTAACCTCTCATGAGCACTTGAATTATTATGATCAAAATCCAAACCAACCACCCCACACTTTAACCTCTCATGAGCACTTGAATTATTATGATATGTGTAAAAGATAAAGTGTGGGGTGGTTGGTTTGGATTTTGAGTAGAACTAATGAAATAAGGAGAAAGGTGCACTGTTTTGAAAAAGTAAGATCCACTTGAATTGAAAAAGAAAGAAAAGAAAAATAATAATTGTATTGCTGCGGAAAAAAAAATTCCTTGATAAGTGGTGACTCTTGATGTAATTGTGCTTAAAGAAGTATGAGGTAATAAACATTGATGTGAAGGTGGAGTTTGGTTTGACATAAGTATGGGTTTTAATGTTAAAGTATATATATTAAAATGCTTAGAGAGGTGTAGTCACTCTTATATCTAAATGTATCCTACCCATCCTGCAACCAACATTACATCCAATTAAGTCCTAATTGATCCTAGACTGAATGAGCTCGATTAGTAGAGTAATACACTATGGGCAAGCATATGGTGCGGTTTATCTGGCACAAGAATGTTCTTTCTGAGGGTGAGTGGATCTTTTTTATTTGAAGTCCTCGGTGTGTGTGAATGGTATTGATTATGAAATAAATATATTTATGGTGAGCAGGCACTTGATTCATGAAAGGGAGGTAAGTTGTCACGGCCCCAAATCCTAAGCCGGTCGTGATGGCGCTTATCATGGAACTAGGCTAGGCAACCATTACATACTATCAATATTTCATAATTTCCAAAACTATACCGGTCTTTCACAAAAAGATTTTATTTTACTTAAGCAGATTAAAGCAGCAAAATGAGATAAACAATTTATACACTACCCCAAAACCTGGAGTAAACTATCATGAGCACCTAGGACGATAAATACAATGTACAATAAAGTGACTTTGCTACTACAAGAGTCTGAAGTATGAAAGACAACACTATGTACCAAGGAAAGCAAAGGAGGTGAGCTGGGGACACTGAGCAGCTACCTCGATCCATGAACAACTCCAAGCACGTCAGATAATCAACTAGCGAGATGGTCCGGTACCTCGATCTGCACACAGAGGTGCAGGGAGTAACGCGAGTACGCCAACTCAGTAAGTAACCAAAGTAACTAAAAACTTGAGTGCAGTGAAGAGCATTTATAAATTAAACTTTCATAAAACAGCAATTCAACTTTTTATTAGAAGGCTCAGTATAAGGAAGAGAGGGAAAAACAGTCAAATTCACAATGTAACAGTCATCCAGGCACAGTATCTCTCATAACAAGTCATATTAGTCACTCGTGGCTCCACTATCAGTATTTCATGCTCAAACTAAGCACTCAAACTCAACAAGTATCAGATAACCACTCAACTACTGCGGCGTGGAGCCCGATCCTCCTAATATATATTGCGGTGTGTAGCCCGATCCGAATAACATATGATGCGGCACACAGCCTGATCCAATATATATATATATATAGTTGATTGTGCTCACTGGGGGTGTACAGATTACGGAGGGGCTTCTACAACCCAAGCACTATGTTGCTGTGGCGTGTAGCCCGTCCAATATACATATGATGCGGCGTGCAGCCCGATCCATATAATATCCATTGCTGCAGCGTGCAACCCGATCCATATAATATATATAGTTGCGGCGTGCAGCCCGATCCATAACTATCATCACATACTTAGCTCTTGGCCTCACCCAGTCATCCTCACAAGCCACTCGGGCAATTCATCTCAACTTACGGGACTCAGCCCAAAATACCTCTCAGAGTTTCAAAATAGTGTGATAAAAGTGAAAATAACAACAAGTGGTAAACATGACTGAGTTCACAGATGTTCTATCAGGATAATGTGAGAATAGTGTAAAAATACTCCTGAGGGTCTAAACAGGTCGGCACAAGGATCAAAACATGGCTTACACCCCATAAACAAGTATAAATTTCTAAGATACAGGTTATCGTAAGGTTTCAAATCGAATACGTGGCTTAATAGTTGCTACGGGACAGACCAAGTCATAATCCCTACCGGTGCACGCCCACACGCTCGTCACCTAGCATGTGTGTCACCTCATTTATCAAAACAATATATAATAACGAGGTGTCATACCCTCAGGTCTAGAGTTACAGTCATTACTTACCTCAAAACAGTCCAAAAACTACTTCGCGATGCTCTTGCCCCTCGAATCAGCTCCCAAATGCTCCGAGTCTATCACAAATCAAATCAATAACATCGAAGTATTCTAAGAAGATGAACCCCAATCGAAAACTATCAAAATTAGGCACAATTTCCGAAATTGGCCAAACCCGAGCCTTGGGCTCACGTCTCAAAATTCGATAAAAATTGTATCACAAGAATCCTCATCCTTTCCCGAGTCTACACATATAAAATTGATCAAAATCCGACCACAAACGACCCATAAATTCCTTAATTACAAGTTTCAATTTACCAAGCCCTAAACCCCCAATTTATGCCATTTAATCCCAAGCCTAATCCGTCAATAATAACATAGAATCGAGTTTATAGTCCAAGAAACTTACCTCCACCGAAAACCCTCGAAATCCTTCTCCAAATTGCTCTCAAAATGACTCAACCTGCATGCAAAAATGAAGAAAAATGCCAAAATTTCGCGAAGGCACATATTTGTACTTCCTGCCTAGTTAACCCGCACATGTGGAAGATTTTTCCGCACCTGTGGACCCGCACCAGCGCTCCAAGGTGCGCATATGCGAAAAATGACTTAAATCCGGATTTCTGCTGCTACGAATCCATTTTCGCACCTGCGACTCCGCAGGTGCGATCCCTTATCCGCATCTGCGATCACTCACTGAGCTGCCCAAATTCTGCTTTTGCAGATTCCTTTTCTCTTCTGCAGTCCCGTACATGCGGTTCCCCATCCGCAGGTACGGTCACACCAGTAAAATGGCACCAGCAGGAGCTTTGCTGCAATTTCTTAAGTCCAAACCTCCGGTAACCATCCGAAATAAACCCCGAGCCCCTCGGGACCCCAACCAAACATACCAACGCATCCCATAACCTCATTCAAACTTAGTCGAGCTTTTGAAACACCAAAAACAACGCAAAAACACCAAAATCACATCAAATTCAAGCCTATGAACTTTGAAACTTCTAAATTTCACCAAGGATGCCGAAACCATCCAAAACACATCCGATTATCCTAAAAATTTGCAAGCATATCCAAAATGACATTACGAACCTACTCCAACTTCCAAAATTCCATTCCGACTCCGATAGCCTATTTTCCCTGCCGACCGGAAATTGCCAAAAACTCAACTTCGCCAATTCAAGCCAAATTCTACACCGGACATCAAAACTTCATTCCAAACATACTCCCAAGTACCAAATCACCTAACGAAGCTATCCGAGCCATAAAATCTACATTCCGAGGTTGTTTACCAATAAGTCAACTCCCAGTTGACTTTTCCAACTATTAGGCCAATTTAAGAGACTACGTGTCTCTGTTCTCACCACGACCACTCCGAACCCGAACCAACCGACCCAACACCACATAAATAGGCTAAGAAACATATGATACAGCAAAAATGGGGGAAATGAGTCTAATCTCACAGAACGACCGGTCGGGTCGTTACATAAGTCTGGACCTCTGACCTAGAGTAAGTAATCCGGTTAGGGACATTGTGTGGCTAGAGAGAGTCCACTCTTGAGGTATGGATGTTAAGATAATGTAGTTGACCATTGTGAAATATTCTTGGTATTATGAGTAGGGAAGTTGCTTAATGAAGTTAGGCCGGTAGAGTGTGGTTTTATTGCTTGAGGACGAGCAATGGTTTAAGTGTGGGGTGTTGATAGTAGCCTATATTATGCAATATAAACGCTATTTATACTCTAATTTAACCGCACTTTATCGATTTTTAAATGCTAAAAGATAACAAAATGCTCTAATTGAGAAATTTTTGCTTTGCAGGAGAGACTCCGAGCTAAAGGGGAAATAAAGAGCGTTTACGAGTCAATTATGAACATAAAAGGCCAATCAAATGATAGCCCAGATGAAAAATAGAGAGGAAAATGAGAAAAAATGCAAAAGGCAGGTCCACGCACCTGGGCGCACAATGGAACACGGAGCAAAACAGTGAAGAGGTGCATGTACGCGGTCGTGTCCGCGGTTGAGTCCGCGATCGCGGATGGGTTTTTAAAAGTCACAGAGTGCAGGGGCTTTTCTGTAAATTTTTGAGCAATTAACCTAAACCTATAAGAGCCCAAACTTGCCCAGAAGTGAGATTAGGCTTGTTTTAGACATAATTGGAGGCTAGAATAAGGGAGAGAAGATCAAGCAATTCTTTAGAGTTTCTTTCTTCTTCTTTCTACTTATCATTGTGAATTATGAATCATATTATTGCTATGTTTTGTGTTTGTATGAGTAGCTAAACATTCAATCTAGGTTTAATGAAACCAATTGTTGGATGAAGTTTTAACTCTATTTTTGATATAATTGAGTCGTATTTGTTCTATGATTGTTCAACTACGTTTTATATTGTGGTTAATTGAAAGGGTCCTTCATTAATCATGTCTAGTTGCCTTGTGTTGCTTGAGAAAGAACACTTGGTTAGATTGTTGTTGAACAACACCACTGTTGGGTAATTGAAGAGATTAATTACTTGAATTTAAAGTAGGTTTAGAAATAACAAAGCTTTGGTGGGATAACTCCGAGTTGCATAAATTGTTAACTAGAGTAGTTAGAAAGAATGCTTCTAGTAAATTATCGTAATTGATCGAGAGATAATTACGGTAGCCCGGCGATATAATAGCTAAAGAGTTAAGAATTAATCCGGCATTTGGAGAAATCAATAGCCCTAGATCCTTTTACCATTGAATTCAACTTTGTTCTTGATTATTTCTAGTTTTATTGTCATTTTACATTAGTTAAATAAATTCCATTGTTTATTCATTGCATCCGGAAGTTGTCTGAGCTTGTCATTAGCATCACTAAAAGTTGTAGTCAATAGGTTAGTTCCCTGTGGAATTCGACTCCGGACTTAAACATAATTATATTTGCAGCGACCGCATAGTCATTTTTATAAGGGATAGTTGGGCGTGATCAGTAATATATGAACTGTTAATTGGGGCCTGGGTAAATAGCTAACCATGTTTAATTTCTCAAATGTTTCCCTAGATGTGAGAAAATTTCATAAAACAAAGAGCAATGCCCGTCATTTTTTTTAAATTGTACGGCCACACACATTTCTTTGTCGTCCGTATAAGTGAAAGTTAGGGTAAATTGATGTTTGAATTGTGCAGAATGCACCATTAATTATGTGGTCTGTAGTGTGGTAGTGCGGCCGCAATGAAATTGTGCGGTCGGCACTGCTAATTGATCAGAGAACCTAGTAGTCTGAACCTGGGGTTGTGTGGCCGCAGTCACTTTTGTGTGGTCCGCACTTGTGGTTGTGCGGCCATAGTGAAATTGTGTAGTCCGCACTACTGAATGATCAGAGAACCCAGTAGTCTGAACCTGGGGGTTTTGCGGCCGCACTCACTTTTCTACAGTCCGCACAGCCTTTTCTGAGTCTGTTTTACTGAAACTTTTCAACATGCATCTATATACACTTTGAACTTCCATTCTAACTGATTCCTATTGCTATATGTTGTAGACAATGGTTAGATTCTGTGGAAGAGGTGATGCACCAAAAGGGAGGGGTGAGCCATCTCGGGGCCGAGGCCGTGGCAAGAGTAACCTACCACTTTCCGTGCAGAAAATCATAAGTAAGAAAGTAACTTCCAGCAGACCTCCTAAATCCTGTGACACCAGCGAATATTCCTCGTCTAGGGAAAACTCTGAGGGTCACCCTTTGGAGGTCCATTCTAAAACATAATCCCATCCATCACAATCCACAGGGCGCTATCAATTGTGCAATGAGCCTACAGACACCTCCTCCGTTGGTTCTTATGCGGGAAGCAAGGGTTCCGAGCCCTCCTCTTAACCTCCTCCTCCCCCACCAATAAATGTAGATGATGATGATGATATACCAGATGACAGGAGAGGAAGTGACACTTGAGTGGGTGGCCTTGTGAGGCCAAGGAGAAGAGAGATGTGGGAGGACATATTTGTCAGTCTGATTGCCTTCAACAGATTCAGAGAATGGTGGCCCCAAAGATCGCTCACACTTGAGCGATAGTTTTCGATGAAGGACATGGACATTCACAATCCAAATGTCCTCAGACAGTTCCGAGAGCGAAAGGGATGGAAATGGATCATCCAAAATGTCTTCGACGCAAACGCGCACTTGGTTAAAGAATTTTATGCCAACGTGGCTCATATAAAGAAGGGTACCAAGGTAACCAAAGTGAGAAATCTGAAAATCCGATTCGACCCATGTAATCTGAACAAATATGTGGGATTTGAAGAAGTGGAGGTCGTCCAAATCTTGGAAAAGCTGGCTTTGGGTGATGCAGCTCGGCCGTGGTTAGCAGAATTTCTGGCAGCTCGAGGAACACCACCTTCATGGCTCACAGCAGGGGTCCCCATAGTCCGGGCCACCCTGAATTTTGAGGAAAAAGGGTGGAAGACATTTGTATGCAGCCGCATTGACCCGTGCTTGAATGAGAACAACATGCCTCTTCCCCGAGCAGTCCTGGTGGCCTCAATTATGGCTGGGTATCACATAAATGTGGGTTCCCTCATGTTCACCAACATTACATTAGCTGTCTAGAAAGGTTAAAGATCATATCCATACCCAAACTTCTTCACTGAGTACTTCAATGATCAAAGGGTGGAGTCGAGGCAGTATGATACAAAGGTAAAGGACAAGAAGCCTTTCTCATGGAACCACCTACATGATGCTGACTACCCGAAGTTCAAGTGTAAGCAAACTACTTCCACTGGCCAGTTTGAGGAGCCAAGGGTAGTAGTTACTGATTCGTGTGCTGAGCCTTCCATAGCTGTCATGCCTTCTACAGCAACCATGCCACCACCTTGTTCATCTAAGTCATCAGCTCATTTATCAGAACCAGCTTCATCCACTTATCCACAGACTACGCTGCGAGTATCCCAGACATTGGTGAGTCTCAACAACTGGATGCAGGCAACTACTTCAAAGTTGTTTGACATATCCAGTGCTATTGCAACATAGTCTTCTGCCCCAGCATCCTAACAGGTACCTCCATCAGTGGAGGAAATTTTGAAGAAGATTTTGGACAACCAAGAGATCATTATGGAGACTCTGGTGGCACATAGGGAGGCCATTGAGGAGTTGGGGAAGCAAACAAAGAAGATGTAGAAGTCTCAGGCGTCGAAGAAGTCAGTGGAGAAGTTGAGCTAGGAGTTTTCCAAGATTGTATCTGTTGGAGATCTACCATTGGACCTAATTATGGGAGAGAGCAACCCCAACAATACATGCAGCACCAGAGGTATCTGAAGCAGCAGTCGGCCAGTCTGGGGAGCCAGATGCTACTGCCCACACTGCTGAGGAGATGATCTAGATGCTCAGCAACCCGGTTGTCCCTCAGCCAGGTGATGATGAGATACAGCTTGAGGAGACTGAGGGTGATGAGGATGTTATGCAGTCTGAGGGTGCTGGAGATGCCATGCAGACTGAGAGTGCCAAAAATTCCATGCAGACTGAGACCACTTAGGGAGTTCTCATAACTCTCTACCCTTCCCTGTTCTTATTTTTGTTAAGCATTGGGGACAATGCTTATTTTTCATTTGAGGGGTGGTCTATTTTGATGATTGATTGACATTGATTTTCACCTATAATAACTCTGACTATTTTTTATTTTATCTTTATTTTCTATTTGGTATGTATATATTCTTCCCTTAAGTTTGATGTATATATTTAGTTTCCCTTATGCACATATTCCTTTTACTTCGGTTTGTATATTCTTTTATCTTACTTTCCGTAGTTTATTTCATAGCTTCTTTAGTTTGACTTTCGTAGTAGTATAACTTCTTATTTACTTTAGTAGTTTCTTTTGGATTTGCTAGCTTCTTTTATGTTTTGAGTGATCAATAAGCCTTTTGTTCCCTTAATGCCACGGCTCTTTCCAAAGTTGGATTTTGTGTGAACCGGGTGGCTCTTCCCAACGATGGATGGCGGACAACCTTCTTAAAGGATTGAGTCTTTTTTCTTTCTTGTTTAGGAAAAAATTTTAGTAATGAATAAAAGAGTCAAGCATGTTTCACTTGGTACCAAAACACTTAACTATGCGCTTATGGTAAAAAAACAAGTTTTTGTATAGAAATAGCTCTAGTTAGTGACCTCGTAAATCTTGTGTTGACTTAGGAAATCATCGAGTGGTTCATTTGAACCATTAGCGATTTTCAATATTGAATGCGGTTGTTGTGGGCCCTCGAATCCTTTCTCTTTAACAATCCATTTGTGTGAGAGGGGAGGTATTTTCTTACAAGTTCAAGTACTCGTGCGAATAATCTAGAACTTGTCCCGAATGTTTTTATGGGCAAATTTCTAAGTTAGCTTGGCTTGAGAAGTGATTGAGGCCTTCCTTGGCCCGTTTTAAAACCCTCCATGGCCCACCAATGATATCATCCTTAGTAAACCCTTTTACGCCTAAAGATTTTCTATTCAATAACCATATTACAAGCCTTTAACCGTTTTATAGTGACTCTCTCTTGGCACCTGACTTTTTGTTAGCACTCATGTGATTCAAATGGCAAAAACATAAGTTTGGGGGAGAGACGAGGAGTTGAAAGATGGTTTCAAGGCACAAAAAGACAAAAGAAATGAAAAAGAGAAAAAGGCAAATAAAAAAAGAAAGGAAGAACAAAGAAAAACACAAAAAGAAAGTGAAAGGGTTGAAAAGTTGCAAAATAAATAAAAAGAGCAAAGCATGGAGAAAGCAAAGAAGGAGAGCGTGAATAGCATGACAAAGAAAGAGTGATGTGAAGTCTCTCTATCCATGCCCAGAATCACATTGAAATCAACCATACTAAGCAATAAGAGATCAACTCTAGTCTCCAATCCCTCAATGGTCACCACACACGACCAATACACACGATCCACAACAATAGAATCGCCTACCGACATAGATACATGAACGGGAGAAACTAAGGACTCGAGGGGCATATCCAAATGTCGACAAAGAATGAGCCAATAAGAGAATATGAAGTGCTAAATGAAAGATGAACCGATTCCAATATGATATTACCCTTCTTAATCCAAAAGCCTTCATTACATGCCGAAAAAGCCCTACGTGATTTCAAAACGTTAGTGGTGATCTACATGAGGGGCAAGCATATGGTACTTAGAGCCGGGCTTGTGACATTCTTTTGAGAGTGATGAGCGAGTCTTCCTTGAGTCATTGTTTTGATCTCTTCATTCGTGAGTAAGATGAGCTTCCGGAGAGTATAGGAGGAGGAGTATGGGATCCACAGCGACTTGCATGAAAGTGCGAGCTTCCTTGATGAACAAAGTCAACCCTTGATGCTCAAGTGTCACATTAGAGCCATTTGTGCTACAATTTTCAAATCATAGGCTTGTTAATGATTCATGAGTGTGTGGGTAATTGTTGGTCCCAATTTATTTGTGTTTTGACTCAACTTAGGCCAGCTGGAATATCCCTTTTCCTAGTGGAGGTGGGAATTTCCTTAATTGCATGAGGACAAGCAAAAACTTAAGTTTGGGGGAGTTGATAAGTAGGGATTTTGACTGCTTATTTGTTGTCTTTTACTTGTGTTTTAGCTCGAAAATGTTTAAACGTATCCCCGAGAACTAAACAAATGAGCTTTCTTGCATGAATATTGGGAAATGAGCAAAGAAGTGAAAATCAACACAAAAAGGAGTAAAAAATTTGACAAGGACCAAAACAGGGCAAAAGAGCATATAGTGCGGACCACACAATACTGTGTGCGGCCGCAAACAATGAAGGATCCCTGTCAAAGTAGCATCTTTAGTATGCGAACCGCATAATTGTGGTGCGATCGCAGAAGAGAGATTCAAAGAGTTAGTATTTTGAGAAATTGAAGGCATGCGGACCGCACCATTATTGTACGACTGCAAGAGCAAAAGTGCGGCCGCACTCACTAATATGCAGAACCCAGAGGAAGAGATTCAGAAAGCCGTGAAGTGAAGAAGTGCAAACCTCATGAATATTATGAGGTCATAGAAGCCAGTGTGCAGCCACACTCACAAACGTGCGGTCCGCAAAAATCAAGTCTAGATCCCAGTTCAAGCCAAGTGTGCGGCCGCACTCAGAAATGTGCGGTCCGCACAACTAGATGAAGTGCGGCCGCATCCCAATTTTATGTGACCGCAGAAGGCCGAGTTGACCAGTCAATCTCAGAGTGTGGACCGCACTCAGAATAATGTGGTCGCACAACCTTCGCAGGGGAATTTTTGTCCGATATTTTTAGCTTAGTATAAATAAGACTTTTTGACATTTTTAGGAGA
Organism: Nicotiana knightiana; assembly: GCA_005239525.1. NCBI lineage: Eukaryota > Viridiplantae > Streptophyta > Magnoliopsida > Solanales > Solanaceae > Nicotiana > Nicotiana knightiana. The sequence continues at coordinate 111,207 of ML414460.1, read as the reverse complement.
AGTTAGTTTTGGGAAGAGCACCTGAGAAATTTTTCTTTACTGCTTTAATTAATTTTGTACTAGATTTGTCTCCAAACACTAGATTTTCATCCCACAATTTATTATTATGAATTATATCTTTATTTCTTCTTTAATTTCTGCATTTTTCATGAGTAGCTAAATTTTTATCTAGGGTTGTGACCCAACCCTAGTGTGGGCATTTGATGGTTGTTTGAATTAGGGCTTCTTTGTGATTGAGTTAGTGATATTTAGCCTAGTTCTAGCTTGAAATAAAGAATTAATGGTTGCAAATATTGATTCATGGCTAACTGACTTAGTCTATACTGGAGAAAGAGAGACTAAGTCTAGGAAAACTTGGCTAACAACAAATTGGGGTGAACTCAAGAAATAGCCACAATTAAAGGTTTGAATCTAGACATGTAAGACCTGACTTGAGCATTTATCACTTGTTTTGTGCAATACCCATTTGGACTTGAGAAACCCAAATTAGGAAAAATCACTCAAACTACCGAGAGGTATAGAGTGAGTATTCGGGTGTGACTGCTATATTAAAACCCCAACCAATCAAAATTTCCCTAGAGTTTACAACTTATTAGATAACCACCTAGGTGGAAGTCACGAACCTAGACCTTTTTATCAATTGAAAAAAAACTAAAAACCAAAAATATTGTCTCTTAGTTTTCTAATTGCAAACAATAGAACAAGGTAGAAGTAGAACACCAACCAATATTGTGGAAGTGTAATTTGGGTCAAAATATACATTCACGCTAAATATATAACTAATCCCTATTCTAACTTCCTGTGGATTCGATCCCGACCTTTGTTGGGTTTACTATTGCATCGACCGCCTCACTACTTAATTGTGGTGTGAGTTTGGGCGAGATCATTATGTGAGTGTAAAGCACAAAGGGTGATGTCGTTCCATTTCATTTGAGATTAAAAGCATGAAAGGTGATGTTGCTCCATTGCATTTATATTATCATGATTTTATGTTATTGCGAGTTCATGGCACGAAGGGTGTTTCCGTGCAAGTGAGGATGAGGGATATGCATTATGTCGTGATACCCTTCTCTTGCAGATATCTTCATGTCTTTACCTTGAGCTATTATTGTTGTACTTATGGTTCTTATGTGACTTTTCGTTACTGTTCTGTCTATGTTTTCTATCTCAATTGTTGTTTTGTTGCCATGCCTTCTGTTTTGTTGCACTTAAGTACATGTCTTCTACCATGTTAGTCATTAATGTCTCTACTTGTTAACTTATAAAGATCATGTGTCCCCTTTCTTATTTTCTATATCTATATTTATTCCTCCACCATGCTAGTTAGTTGAAGTTATATTCCTTTTCCTAATTGATTCCATTACCTCTATGCTTTCCGCATACTCTGTTACTAATCCTCTTATGTACATTCTCGTTCATTATTGCTACATGCGTATTTCCTACTTTGTGATTACTGTTATCGACATTTCTGCCATACGATTGATATTGTTTTATGCATTTTTGGTGAGGATGAGATAAATGCACGAAGGGTGTTGCCCTGAAATTTACTTGATATCAGAGTATATTCTTCACGTTATGAAAGTTATGGGGTGCCTTTTGTTGTTTGTTGGTCTTCGCTCTAAGGAAAATATTGGTTGAGATATTGAAAACTATTGAGTTGTAATCTCTTCTAGTACTCTGCTATTGTTTTGTATGTTCTTTTCGTGTACTCTATTATGTTATACTGTAGTATAATTCTATTGCTAGTTTTCGGTACAATTTTTATTACTGAGCATCTTTTAACTAAAAATCATCTTCACTACTGCGACGAGGTTAGACAAAATACTTACTAGGTACATGGGGTCGGTTGTACTCATACTCCACTTCTGCACCTTGCGTACAAACTTTTGGAGCGGAGCTCTTGGTGATGTCGGGAGCTGACCCTGAAGATGTTCGTGCATTCTGGATATAGCTGCCACTTGTCCTTGGTAGCTTTAGATTTTGTTAATCTGTTTATGTAGATTTCAAACATATCGTGTAATTATTTGTATCATCTTTGTATATTCTAAGTCTTAGAAGCTCATTATTTGTACTACCAGTTCTTGGGTTAATTTGTAAATGTCCAGATAATTCTTCACTATTTTCCTACATTTTTATGTGGATTGTATTGTCCGTTAGTTAGCTTACCTAGCCGTTTGAGTTAGGTTCCATCACGACTAGTAGTTTTTGGGACAAGTTGGTATCAGAGCTCTAGGTTCATAGGTTCTACGAGTAATGAGCAAATGTCTAGTAGAGTCTTGCGGATCGGTATGATGACGTCCATACCTATCTTCAAAAGGCTACAGGGAATTTAGGATAAACTTCCCATATTTCTTTCATTATTGTGCAACATTGATTCATCTTGAATCCTAACTCTTTGAATTCCTTCTACGCATTCGTATGCGCATGTGAGCACTCGGTATCGGCTGTGCATCTACAGCTTGTTATTCCATGGATGAATTGCGGGATATGATTTATGTGTGGTGATGATGGGCCATTTTGGAGGACTTGAGGCCGAGATTTGACTGCGTCTTGAGCACGGGAATTTTGGTTGTGTGTGCATGTGCTTTTGGACTTATACGTTTGGTAGTATCCCTATGAGTGGAATTTATGGTCAGCGAGTGGTTGGATGATTAAATGATAAGTAGTATGTGATTGCGGCCTGTGTTTAGATGACCTGAACGTGAAGATAAGAGTTTTCTTGAAGTGTAAAAAGGATTGATATGCTTGGTTTCTGTCTCAATGTGGCGTGTAGCCCCGAGTTATGAGTGTGTTGGAAGGTTTTCCATGTTGTTTAGTTATGGAACGAATTTGAATCTCAGGCCTTATTGATGAGTTCATACTTAGGAAGATTAAGTGGTGGAATAAAAGTTGTGGCTAGTGTCTAAGATTTACATTGGATGATGTCAAGGCTCGTAGTATTTCTATATCATTATGGACTATGCATTTCAGTATCTGGAAGACTAAGCGGTGGAGAAAACTTCTTTAGATTCACAGAAGGTATCATCAGAGTGGGTGTCTTGGTTGTGGTAATTTGGGGTTCTAAGAGGGAATGCAGCAACTTATAGGTCTTAGGGAGGTGTGGTTTTTATACTATAATCTCTTATGGCAAGTTTTGGGGTAAGGATCATGGTGTTCTCTCAAAAAGGGGTATGAAATTGATGGTAATTTGGAAGGAACTCGGAGGAAACAAGGAAGTTTGGTAGTAAATTGGATCAACACGATAATGGTATGATCAATTCTTTGGGTACTTATGATGTGATGAGTCTCCACAGATGTTCCATAGGAATGCTCAAGGGTTTTGGGCAACTACGTGGCTTGGTTTAGCTAGAGGGATTCGGTTCTGATAGCTTTGTTCTGTGGAAACGGATTCCAAGGGGTTCTTAATGATTTCTATCACGGTTCGAGGTAAATATTTTCTACTGGTGTGAGGAATATGTTGCATATTGGGATTTCCTCCTGGATGAGATCAATAGAAGGTTTCTCACTGCTCGGGATCGAGTTTTGGATGTGCAAGGTCACGGTTCAGTTTTGAAGGGAAGGTCATGAATTCTTAGACAGCACGGACGGTTTCAGACATCTAGATGGATGCTATTACTACTTGGTATTGCCTGAGAAGGGTGTACATTTCAGAAGGCGTATTGTGTTTTGACTTACAGATGCATTATTGATATTGCAGTGCTTGCCTGGTTAGTCGACTGTTGAGATTCAAATTTTGTTATAGGGCACGGAAGAATTACAAAAGTATTCCTTGTGGAATGACCGTATTCGAGAGATGTGTTAGACATTTGGGCAGTGGAGTTGGGATCAAGTAAGGTGATTCATATGTTCAATGGATTTAGAGACTGGGAGTTCTCAGAAGCAGATTGTTTTGTGGTTGTGGACTGTGAAATATGGCCAAAGCTAGCTAGGTGATAGTGTGTGTTATGGTTATGTCATTGTGGACTTTTTGAGGGCTATTTGTCCGTTCGGGGATGACCGGAGCTGATTTGGGGGCCCATTGGTAGGCCTACTGAGGATTTATATTCTGTATCGGATCAAATTTTCTTGCTTCTACGCAACTGTTACCATAGTTATATCGTCGGGTGGAATAGATGTTATTCGCGCCTTTGCCTGTGTTATGTGTTCCTCTTTATGCTATGACGGGTTGGGGGGGG